>JAVRKA010000483.1:0-102291 GCA_034508555.1 Venustoraphidia nigricollis
ATCGACACCTATACCTGAAATGCCTATCGACACCTATATCTGAAATGCCTATCGACACCTATATCTGAAATGCCTATCGACACCTATTTTTGAAATGCCTATCGGAAACTACATCTGAAATGCCTATCAGCACCTATATTTGAAATGCCTATCGGCAACCATATCTGGAATGCCTATCGGCACCTATTTTTGAAATGCCTATCGGCTTCTATATCTGAAATGCCTATCGGCACCTATTTTTAAAATGCCAATCGGCAACTATATCTGAAATGCCTATCGGCACCTATATCTGAAATGCCTATCGACACCTATATCTGAAATGCCTATCGACACCTATATCTGAAATGCCTATCGACACCTATATCTGAAATGCCTATCGACACCTATATCTGAAATGCCTATCGACACCTATTTTTGAAATGCCTATCGGAAACTACATCTGAAATGCCTATCAGCACCTATATTTGAAATGCCTATCGGCAACCATATCTGGAATGCCTATCGGCACCTATATTTGAAATGCCTATCGGCTTCTATATCTGAAATGCCTATCGGCACCTATTTTTAAAATGCCAATCGGCAACTATATCTGAAATGCCTATCGGCACCTATATCTGAAATGTCTATCGACACCTATATCTGAAATGCCTATCGACACCTATATCTGAAATGCCTATCGACACCTATATCTGAAATGCCTATCGACACCTATATCTGAAATGCCTATCGACACCTATATCTGAAATGCCTATCGACACCTATATCTGAAATGCCTATTGACACCTATATCTGAAATGCCTATCGACACCTATTTTTGAAATGCCTATCGGAAACTACATCTGAAATGCCTATCAGCACCTATATTTGAAATGCCTATCGGCAACCATATCTGGAATGCCTATCGGCACCTATATTTGAAATGCCTATCGGCTTCTATATCTGAAATGCCTATCGGCACCTATTTTTAAAATGCCAATCCGCAACTATATCTGAAATGCCTATCGGCACCTATATCTGAAATGCCTATCGACACCTATATCTGAAATGCCCATCGACACCTATATCTGAAATGCCTATCGACACCTATATCTGAAATGCCTATCGACACCTATAACTGAAATGCCTATCGACAGCTATATCTGAAATGCCTATCGACACCTATATCTGAAATGCCTATCGACACCTATATCTGAAATGCCTATCGACACCTATATCTGAAATGCCTATCGACACCTATTTTTGAAATGCCTATCGGAAACTACATCTGAAATGCCTATCAGCACCTATGTTTGAAATGCCTATCGGCAACCATATCTGGAATGCCTATCGGCACCTATATTTGAAATGCCTATCGGCTTCTATATCTGAAATGCCTATCGGCACCTATTTTTAAAATGCCAATCGGCAACTATATCTGAAATGCCTATCGGCACCTATATCTGAAATGCCTATCGACACCTATATCTGAAATGCCTATCGACACCTATATCTGAAATGCCTATCGACACCTATATCTGAAATGCCTATCGACACCTATATCTGAAAAGCCTATCGACACTTATATCTGAAATGCCTATCGACACCTATTTTTGAAATGCCTATCGGAAACTACATCTGAAATGCCTATCAGCACCTATATTTGAAATGCCTATCGGCAACCATATCTGGAATGCCTATCGGCACCTATATCTGAAATGCCTATCGACACCTATATCTGAAATGCCTATCGACACTTATATCTGAAACGCCTATCGACACCTATATCTGAAATGCCTATCATCACCTATATTTGAAGTGCATATCGGCAACCATATCTGAAATGCCTATCGACACTTATATTTGAAATGCCTATCGGCTTCTATATCTGAAATGCCTATCGACACCTATTTTTAAAATGCCAATTGGCAACTATATCTGAAATGCCTATCGGCACCTGTTTTTAAAATGCAAATCGGCAACTATAATATCTGAAATGCCTATCGGCACCTATGTCTGAAATGCCTATCGGCACCTATTTTTGAAATGCCTATCGGAAACTACATCTGAAATGCCTATCAGCACCTATATTTGCAATGCCTATCGGCAACCATATTTGGAATGCCTATCGGCACCTATATTTGAAATGCCTATCGGCTTCTATATCTGAAATGCCTATCGGCACCTATTTTTAAAATGCCAATCGGCAACTATATCTGAAATGCCTATCGGCACCTATATCTGAAATGCCTATCGGCACCTATTTTTGAAATGCCCATCGGAAACTACATCACAAATGCCTATCAGCACCTATATTTGAAATGCCTATCGGCAACCACATCAGACATGCCTATCGGCACCTATATCTGAAATGCCTTTCGGCATTTATATCTGAAATGCCTATCGACACCTATATTTGAAATGCCTATCGATACCTATATTTTAAATGCCTATCGGCAACTATATCTGATATGCCTATCGGCACCTAAATCTGAAATGCCTATCGGAAACTACATCTGGAATGCCTATCAGCACCTATATTTGAAATGCCTATCGGCAACCATATCTGGAATGCCTATCGGCACCTATATTTGAAATGCCTATCGGCATCTATATCTGAAATGCCTATCGACACTTATTTTTAAAATGCCAATCGGCAACTATATCTGAAATGCCTATCATCACCTATATTTGAAGTGCATATCGGCAACCATATCTGAAATGCCTATCGACACCTATATTTGAAATGCCTATCGGCTTCTATATCTGAAATGCCTATCGACACCTATTTTTAAAATGCCAATTGGCAACTATATCTGAAATGCCTATCGGCACCTGTTTTTAAAATGCCAATCGGCAACTATATCTGAAATGCCTATCGGCACCTATATCTGAAATGCCTATCGGCACCTATTTTTGAAATGCCTATCGGAAACTACATCTGAAATGCCTATCAGCACCTATATTTGAAATGCCTATCGGCAACTATATCTGAAATGCCTATCGACACCTATATTTGAAATACCTATCGGCTTCTATATCTGAAATGTTTATCGGCACCTATTTTTAAAATGCCAATCGGCACCTATTTTTAAAATGCCAATCGGCAACTATATCTGAAGTGCCTATCGGCACCTATATCAGAAATGCCTATCGGCCCCTATATCTGAAATGCCTTTCGGCATTTATATCTGAAATGCCTATCGACACCTATATTTGAAATGCCTATCGGCACCTATATTTTAAATGCCTATCGGCAACTATATCTGATATGCCTATCGGCACCTATATCTGAAATGCCTATCGGCACCTATATCTGAAATGCCTATCGGGACCTATTTTTGAATTGCCTATCGGAAACTACATCTTAAATGCCTATCAGCACCTATATTTGAAGTGCCTATCGGCAACCATATCTGAAATGCCTATCGACACCTATATTTGAAATACTTATCGGCTTCTATATCTGAAATGCCTATCGGCACCTATTTTTAAAATGCTAATCGGCAACTATATCTAAAATGCCTATCGGCACCTATATCTGAAATGCCTATTGGCACCAATTTTTGAAATGCCCATCGGAAACTACATCTGAAATGCCTATCAGCACCTATATTTGAAATGCCTATCGGCACCTATATTTTAAATGCCTATCGGCAACTATATCTGATATGCCTATCGGCACCTATATCTGAAATGCCTATCGGCATCTATTTTTGAAATGCCTATCGGAAACTACATCTAAAATGCCTATCGGCACCTATTTTTAAAATGCCAATCGGCAACTATATCTGAAATGCTTATCGGCACCTATATCTGAAATGCCTATCAGGACCTATTTTTGAAATGCCTATCGGAAACTACATCTGAAATGCCTATCAGCACCTATAATTGAAGTGCATATCGGCAACCATATCTGAAATGCCTATCGACACCTATATTTGAAATACCTATCGGCTTCTATATCTGAAATGCCTATCGGCACCTATTTTTAAAATGCCAATCGGCAACTATATCTAAAATGCCTATCGGCACCTATATCTGAAATGCCTATTAGCACCAATTTTTGAAATGCCTATCGGAAACTACATCTGAAATGCCTATCAGCACCTATATTTGAAATGCCTATCGGCAAACATATCTGGAATGCCTATCGGCACGTATATTTGAAATGCCTATCGGCTTCTATATTTGAAATGCCTATCGACACCCATTTTTAAAATGCCAATTGGCAACTATATCTGAAATGCCTATCGGCACCTGTTTTTAAAATGCCAATCGGCAACTATATCTGAAATGCCTATCGGCACCTATATCTGAAATGCCTATCGGCATCAATTTTTGAAATGCCTATCGGAAACTACATTTAAAATGCCTTTCAGCACCTATATTTGAAATGCCTATCGGCAACCATATCTGGAATGCCTATCGGCACCTATATTTGAAATGCCTATCGGCTCTTATATCTGAAATACCTATCGGCACCTATTTTTAAAATGCCAATTGGCATCTATATCTGAAATGCCAATCGGCAACTATATCTTAAATGCCTATCGGCACCTATATCTAAAATGCCTATCGGCACCTATTTTTGAAATGCCTATCGGAAACTACATCACAAATGCCTATCAGCACCTATATTTGAAATGCCTATCGGCAACCACATCAGAAATGCCTATCGGCACCTATATCTAAAATGCCTTTCGGCATTTATATCTGAAATGCCTATCGACACCTATATTTGAAATGCCTATTGGCACCTATATTTGAAATGCCTATCGGCTTCTATATCTGAAATCCCTATCGGCACCTATTTTTAAAATGCCAATCGGCAAATATATCTGAAATGCCTATCGGCACCTATATCTGAAATGCCTATCGGCACCTATTTTTGAAATGCCTATCGGAAACTACATCTGAAATGCCTATCAGCACCAATATTTGAAATGCCTATCGGCCACCATATCTGAAATGCCTATCGACACCTATATTTGAAATACCTATCGGCTTCTATATCTGAAATGCCTATCGGCACCTATTTATAAAATGCCTTTCGGAAACTACATCTGAAATGCCTATCTGCTCCTATATTTGAAATGCCTATCGACAACCATATCTGAAATGCCTATCGACACCTATATTTGAAATACCTATCGGCTTCTAAATCTGAAATGCCTATCGACACCTGTTTTTAAAATGCCAATCGGCAACTATATCTGAAATGCCTATCGGCACCTATATCTGATATGCCTATCGGCACCAATTTTTGAAATGCCTATCGGAAACTACATCTGAAACGCCTATCAGCACCTATATTTGAAATGCCTATCGGCAACCATATCTGGAATGCCTATCGGCACCTATATTTGAAATGCCTATTGGCTTATATATCTGAAATGCCTATCGGCACCTATTTTTAAAATGCCAATCGGTAAATATATCTGAAATGCCTATCGGCATTTATATCTGAAATGCCTATCGGCACCTATTTTTGAAATGCCTATCGGAAACTACATCTGAAATGCCTATCAGCACCTATATTTGAAATGCCTATCAGGAACCACATCAGAAATGCCTATCGGTACCTATATCTGAAATGCGATTCGGCATTTATATCTGAAATGCCTATCGACACATATATTTGAAATGCCTATCGGCACCTATATTTTAAATGCCTATCGGCAACTATATCTGATATGCCTATCGGCACCTATAACTGAAATGCCTATCGGCACCTATTTTTGAAATGCCTATCGGAAACTACATCTAAAATGCCTATCGGCACCTATTTTTAAAATGCCAATCGGCAACTATATCTGAAATGCCTATCGGCACCTATATCTGAAATGCCTATCGGCACCTGTTTTTGAAATGCCTATCGGAAACTACATCTGAAATGCCTATTAGCACCTATATTTGAAATGCCTATCGGCAACTATATCTGAAATGCCTATCGACACCTATATTTGAAATACCTATCGGCTTCTACATCTAAAATGCCTATCGGCACCTATTTTTAAAATGCCAATCGGCAACTATATCTGAAATGCCTATCGGCACCTATATCTGAAATGCCTATCGGCACCTGTTTTTGAAATGCCTATCGGAAACTACATCTGAAATGCCTATTAGCACCTATATTTGATATGCCTATCGGCAACCATATCTGGAATGCCTATCGGCACCTATATTTGAAATGCCTATCGGCTTCTATATCTGAAATGCCTATCGGCACCTATTTTTAAAATGCCAATCGGCAACTATATCTGAAATGCCTATCGGCACCTATATCTGAAATGCCTATCGACACCTATATCTGAAATGCCTATCGACACCTATATCTGAAATGCCTATCGACACCTATATCTGAAATGCCTATCGACACCTATATCTGAAATGCCTATCGACACCTATATCTGAAATGCCTATCGACACCTATATCTGAAATGCCTATCGACACCTATTTTTGAAATGCCTATCGGAAACTACATCTGAAATGCCTATCAGCACCTATATTTGAAATGCCTATCGGCAACCATATCTGGAATGCCTATCGGCACCTATATTTGAAATGCCTATCGGCTTCTATATCTGAAATGCCTATCGGCACCTATTTTTAAAATGCCAATCGGCAACTATATCTGAAATGCCTATCGGCACCTATATCTAAAATGCCTATCGACACCTATATCTGAAATGCCAATCGACACCTATATCTGAAATGCCTATCGACACCTATATCTGAAATTCCTATCGACACCTATATCTGAAATGCCTATCGACACCTATATCTGAAATGCCTATCGACACCTATATCTGAAATGCCTATCGACACCTATATCTGAAATGCCTATCGACACCTATATCTGAAATGCCTATCGACACCTATATCTGAAAAGCCTATCGACACCTATATCGGAAATGCCTATCGACACCTATATCTGAAATGCCTATCGACACCTATATCTGAAATGCCTATCGACACCTATTTTTGAAATGCCTATCGGAAACTACATCTGAAATGCCTATCAGCACCTATATTTGAAATGCCTATCGGCAACCATATCTGGAATGCCTATCGGCACCTATATTTGAAATGCCTATCGGCTTCTATATCTGAAATGCCTATCGGCACCTATTTTTAAAATGCCAATCGGCAACTATATCTGAAATGCCTATCGGCACCTATATCTGAAATGCCTATCGACACCTATATCTGAAATGCCTATCGACACCTATATCTGAAACGCCTATCGACACCTATATCTGAAATGCCTATCATCACCTATATTTGAAGTGCATATCGGCAACCATATCTGAAATGCCTATCGACACCTATATTTGAAATGCCTATCGGCTT
Source organism: Venustoraphidia nigricollis (assembly GCA_034508555.1). Taxonomy (NCBI): domain Eukaryota; kingdom Metazoa; phylum Arthropoda; class Insecta; order Raphidioptera; family Raphidiidae; genus Venustoraphidia; species Venustoraphidia nigricollis. The sequence goes on from JAVRKA010000483.1 coordinate 7,337, forward strand.
CTATATCTGAAATGCCTATCGACACCTATTTTTAAAATGCCAATTGGCAACTATATCTGAAATGCCTATCGGCACCTGTTTTTAAAATGCCAATCGGCAACTATATCTGAAATGCCTATCGGCACCTATATCTGAAATGCCTATCGGCACCTATTTTTGAAATGCCTATCGGAAACTACATCTGAAATGCCTATCAGCACCTATATTTGAAATGCCTATCGGCAACCATATTTGGAATGCCTATCGGCACCTATATTTGAAATGCCTATCGGCTTCTATATCTGAAATGCCTATCGGCACCTATTTTTAAAGTGCCAATCGGCAACTATATCTGAAATGCCTATCGGCACCTATATCTGAAATGCCTATCGGCACCTATTTTTGAAATGCCTATCGGAAACTACATCACAAATGCCTATCAGCACCTATATTTGAAATGCCTATCGGCAACCACATCAGAAATGCCTATCGGCACCTATATCTGAAATGCCTTTCGGCATTTGTATCTGAATTGCCTATCGACACCTATATTTGAAATGCCTATCGATACCTATATTTTAAATGCCTATCGGCAACTATATCTGATATGCCTATCGGCACCTATATCTGAAATGCCTATCGGAAACTACATCTGGAATGCCTATCAGCACCTATATTTGAAATGCCTATCGGCAACCATATCTGGAATGCCTATCGGCACCTATATTTGAAATGCCTATCGGCATCTATAACTGAAATGCCTATCGACACTTATTTTTAAAATGCCAATCGGCAACTATATCTGAAGTGCCTATCGGCACCTATATCTGAAATGCCTATGGCACCTATTTTTGAAATGTTTATCGAAAACTACATCTGATATGCCTATCAGCACCTATATTTGAAATGCCTATCGGCATCCACATCAGAAATGCCTATCGGCACCTATATCTGAAATGCCTTTCGGCATTTATATCTGAAATGCCTATCGACACCTATATTTGAAATGCCTATCGGCACCTATATTTTAAATGCCTATCGGCAACTATATCTGATATGCCTATCGGCACCTATATCTGAAATGCCTATCGGCATCTATTTTTGAAATGCCTCTCAGAAACTACATCTAAAATGCCTATCGGCACCTATTTTTTAAATGTTTTTCGAAAACTACATCTGATATGCCTATCAGCACCTATATTTGAAATGCCTATCGGCATCCACATCAGAAATGCCTATCGACAGCTATATCTGAAATGCCTATCGACACCTATATCTGAAATGCCTATCGACACCTATATCTGAAATGCCTATCGACACCTATATCTGAAATGCCTATCGACACCTATATCTGAAATGCCTATCGACACCTATATCTGAAATGCCTATCGACACCTATATCTGAAATGCCTATCGACACCTATATCTAAAATGCCTATCGACACCTATTTTTGAAATGCCTATCGGAAACTACATCTGACATGCCTATCAGCACCTATATTTGAAATGCAATCGGCAACCATATCTGGAATGCCTATCGGCACCTATATTTGAAATGCCTATCGGCTTCTATATCTGAAATGCCTATCGGCACCTATTTTTAAAATGCCAATCGGCAACTATATCTGAAATGCCTATCGGCACCTATATCTGAAATGCTTATCGACACCTATATCTGAAATGCCTATCGACACCTATATCTGAAATGCCTATCGACACCTATATCTGAAATGCCTATCGACACCTATATCTGAAATGCCTATCGACACCTATATCTGAAATGCCTATCGACACCTATATCTGAAATGCCTATCGACACCTATATCTGAAATTCCTATCGACACCTATTTTTGAAATGCCTATCGGAAACTACATCTGAAATGCCTATCAGCACCTATATTTGAAATGCCTATCGGCAACCATATCTGGAATGCCTATCGGCACCTATATTTGAAATGCCTATCGGCTTCTATATCTGAAATGCCTATCGGCACCTATTTTTAAAATGCCAATCGGCAACTATATCTGAAATGCCTATCGGCACCTATATCTGAAATGCCTATCGACACCTATATCTGAAATGCCTATCGACACCTATATCTGAAATGCCTATCGACACCTATATCTGAAATGCCTATCGACACCTATATCTGAAATGCCTATCGACACCTATATCTGAAATGCCTATCGACACCTAAATCTGAAATGCCTATAGACACCTATATCTGAAATGCCTATCGACACCTATTTTTGAAATGTCTATCGGAAACTACATCTGAAATGCCTATCAGCACCTATATTTGAAATGCCTATCGGCAACCATATCTGGAATGCCTATCGGCACCTATATTTGAAATGCCTATCGGCTTCTATATCTGAAATGCCTATCGGCACCTATTTTTAAAATGCCAATCGGCAACTATATCTGAAATGCCTATCGGCACCTATATCTGAAATGCCTATCGTTACCTATATCTGAAATGCCTATCGACACCTATATCTCAAATGCCCATCGACACCTATATCTGAAATGCCTATCGACACATATATCTGAAATGCCTATCGACACCTATATCTGAAATGCCTATCGACAGCTATATCTGAAATGCCTATCGACACCTATATGTGAAATGCCTATCGACACCTATATCTGAAATGCCTATCGACACCTATTTTTGAAATGCCTATCGGAAACTACATCTGAAATGCCTATCAGCACCTATATTTGAAATGCCTATCGACAACTATATCTGGAATGCCTATCGGCACCTATATTTGAAATGCCTATCGGCTTCTATATCTGAAATGCCCATCGGCACCTATTTTTAAAATGCCAATCGGCAACTATATCTGAAATGCCTATCGGCACCTATATCTGAAATGCCTATCGACACCTATATCTGAAATGCCTATCGACACCTATATCTGAAATGCCTATCGACATCTATATCTGAAATGCCTATCGACACCTATATCTGAAATGCCTATCGACACCTATATCTGAAATGCCTATCGACACCTATATCTGAAATGCTTATCGACACCTATATCTGAAATGCCTATCGACACCTATTTTTGAAATGCCTATCGGAAACTACATCTGAAATGCCTATCAGCACCTATATTTGAAATGCCTATCGGCAACCATATCTGGAATGCCTATCGGCACCTATATTTGAAATGCCTATCGGCTTCTATATCTGAAATGCCTATCGGCACCTATTTTTTAAATGCCAATCGGCAACTATATCTGAAATGCCTATCGGCACCCATATCTGAAATGCCTATCGACACCTATATCTGAAATGCCTATCGACACCTATATCTGAAATGCCTATCGACACCTATATCTGAAATGCCTATCGACACCTATATCTGAAATGCCTATTGACACCTATATCTGAAATGCCTATCGACACCTATATCTGAAATGCCTATCGACACCTATATCTGAAATGCCTATCGACACCTATATCTGAAATGCCTATCGACACCTATTTTTGAAATGCCTATCGGAACCTACATCTGAAATGCCTATCAGCACCTATATTTGAAATGCCTATCGGCAACCATATCTGGAATGCCTATCGGCACCTATATTTGAAATGCGTATCGGCTTCCATATCTGAAATGCCTATCGGCACCTATTTTTAAAATGCCAATCGGCAACTATATCTAAAATGCCTATCGGCACCTATATCTGAAATGCCTATCGACACCTATATCTGAAATGCCTATCGACACCTATATCTGAAATGCCTATCGACACCTATATCTGAAATGCCTATAGACACCTATATCTGAAATGCCTATCGACACCTATATCTGAAATGCCTATCGACACCTGTTTTTGAAATGCCTATCGGAAACTACATCTGAAATGCCTATCAGCACCTATATTTGAAACGCCTATCGGCAACCATATCTGGAATGCCTATCGGCACCTATATTTGAAATGCCTATCGGCTTCTATATCTGAAATGCCTATCGGCACCTATTTTAAAAATGCCAATCGGCAACTATATCTGAAATGCCTATCGGCACCTATATCTAAAATGCCTATCGACACCAATATCTGAAATGCCTATCGACACCTATATCTAAAATGCCTATCGACACCTATATCTTTTTTTTTTTTTTTTGCGGAGGTGAGGAAATCCATCATGGACACCCGTTGGTCCCCCAGCGGGTAGTGTCAGACTCCTACTGACTAAAACCTCACCCCCTTCTTCGCACTCTCACACCGGAACCGCTTTCGCATTACTTCGGTGCGAGGGCTGTCTATTCCTCTCTCTTCTCTCACCTCATCTCATCTCTACCTTTGGCCTCCATTATTGCTCTGATTACGATGTATGAACGGTTCCACGTTTCCTCTGTTCCTAGGAGGTCGCTCGTAAGATTTTCTCCATTGAAGGGAAAGCCTGTCGCTTCGAGATATTGCCTTCTATTTTCGTCCCACCTTGGACAGCCAAACAGCGTGTGCTCCGCGTCATCTTCAGCTCCGCAATAATCACAGTCGGCCGTTTCCGACCTCTTGAAACGAAACAGGTATTTCTTATAGCTGCCATGCCCAGTGAGCGCTTGCGTCAGGAAGTAATCTACTTCTCCATACGCCCTGTCCAGCCACTTCTGGATGTTTGGTATTAAGCGGTATGTCCACCGTCCCTTTGCACTGTTGTCCCATTGAACCTGCCACCTGGTCATGACATCTGCGCGTGCAGTTTTCCCATCCGCCCCAAAATATTTGTTCCTTCTCTCTTGTATTTGGAGTTCAATTGGAGGAACACCCGCTATGACTCCCGATGCCTCTGTTGATATTGTTCGGTATGCACAACAGATTCTGATGTTCATTTTCCGTTGTACACTGGATAATTTAGTTATAAGCTTCCTGTTATCCATTACTGTGACCCAAGTAGGAGCCGCATACAGCATCTGGGAATCCACCACGGACGACATTATTTTTCTTTTGGACGCCCTAGGTCCGCCAATATTTGGCATAATGCTAGCCAGCGCTGCTACTGTCTTTTCGGCTTTCGCGACACTTTTATTAATATGCACAGCAAAGGAGAGTTTCGTATCCAGCCATACCCCCAAATATTTTATGGCCCTTACTGGTGTCACTAGGGTTTCTTGCACCTTGAAACGAATTTCCGCTATTTTTCTTATCGATGTCAGAATGGCAGCTTCGGTCTTCTCTGGGGCAAGATGAAGCCCTCTACCTTTCATCCAATTGGAGACCTGTTGCAAAGCGACGTTGGCCGTACTCATTAACAAGTCTTCTCCCTTGGCAACTACAACCATTGCCACATCGTCGGCGAAGCCTATTAGGGTAACCCCTTCAGGATACTCAGTTCCAAGCAACCCATCATACAGGACATTCCATAAAGTCGGTCCAAGAACCGACCCCTGAGGAACACCGCTATTTATTTGTCGCACTCTAGAGGCTTCCTCCGTTTCCAAGAGTATTTCTCTTCCGGACAGGTAGGCAGCTATAATATTTATAAGGCTCTCGTCTATTCCCCTCCGTCTTAGCTCCTTCAAAATCTCCTGCCATGATGCGCTATTGAAGGCGTTCCTAACGTCCAAGGTTATAACGGCGCACAATCTCCTATGTGGACTAGAGTAGTCTGTTTCAGCTTTACGGGCGAGTCTTAACACTTCATTGATGGCATCTACAGTTTGCCGACCTTTCCGGAAGCCATATTGCCGATCTGACAGATCACCTGTGCGCTCTATTTCAATGTGTAGTCTGCTTAGCAGCATGTGCTCATAGAGCTTACCTTCCGTGTCTAATAGACAAATCGGACGGTATGCTGCCGGGTTGTCAAGAGGCTTGTCTCCTTTCCTAAGTAACACCAGTCTAGCCCGTTTCCATTCCTTGGGAAAGTCCGCTCTTCTTGCTAGCTTATTGTATACTGCCAGTACCGACTGAGGCTTGATTTCCGTGACTTCTTTAAGTATTTCCGGCGGAATGTTTCCAGGGCCGGGTGCCTTGTTGTTTTTTAACCTTGCGGATGCCGCAGATAGTTCCTCTAGACTGAAGTTTCTAAATGTCGCCGTTTTATCACAGACGAATGTTACCGGCTGATGCACAGGAAATAGGTGGTCAACCACCTCCTCCATGGTTTGTATCGCCATTTGCAGTCTAGGGGGATAGCCGCTCAACCTCTTCATGGCTATCTTGTAGCCATCCCCCCAAATATCACCGTCCACTTTATCACACAGGGCTTTCCAACAATCCCTTTTGGACTTCCTAATACTGTTTTGCAGCATTTTCTTGCTAGCCTTTTACTCTTCCCACAGGCGCTGGTTTCCCTCAGGATTATTTCTGCTCGCATTCCGTGTGTAGACTCTTCTTTTACGGGTACATTCCCTACGAAGTGCTGCTATTTCTTCATTCCACCAAAAGACCGGTTGTCCCCTAGTTGATCCTTTCCTTTTTGGCATTGTTTGGGCACAAACTTCAGATAGAGCCCGAGAGAAACCAGTTGCAGAGAGAGCGATAGGTTCTTCAAATATCTTTGTTACAACTTGCTGTATTTTAGCCCGGTCCAGTTTTTTGATTTGCCAGCCTTTGTTTTTTATTGGTCTTAGGCGCGATGGTAACGGTACATCAGCCACCTCAAACACTATATAGTTGTGGTCACTCAGAGATTCGATGTCGCTGACCTCCCAATTAAGGCATCTGCTCGCAACCTCGGCAGTGGCTATGGTCAGGTCTAAAATGGATGTGTAGTCACGCCTTTGGAAGGTTGGTTTATTCCCCACGTTAATCACCACAAGGTCGTTTTCTGCAATCCATTCGGTTACAATATGTCCTCTTCTGTCAGTGAAATCTCCACCCCATTGGGGGGATTTAGCGTTGAAGTCTCCAACTATTATTGCAGATTGTCCATTGTGCCTTATTAGTCTTGCAATTTCGCTAAGCATTTCCTCTAGATCCGATATGTCCTTGTTTCCCGATGAATAACAGTTATATATTGTTAGATTTGGCATCACCAAATACGTGAAACTAAGCCCTAATCCAAATCGCTTAATGGTGATCCTGTTGTCGATAACCTTGATGGCTGTATCCATGTCCTCGTCGCAAATCCAGTCTTTTCGATTTCTTACGGCATTCCGGTTTGGTTCGCTCATAAGAATCACCCATGCTTTTATATCACTGGCGGTAGCCAACGCGATATCATGGCAAGGGCGTCTTCTGAACGTATTAATCTGGAGAAACTTAATCATGTTTGTTGTGGTTGGTGGTCGGACGAGATTCCCCCGCTTCCCTACCTCTCTTGTTCCTGGGACATTTGGGGCTACCGGTTTGATGTCCTTCTGTACCGCAGTGCACACAGAACGGCTCGTACTTGCAGTCTGCTGCCTTGTGCCCTTCCTGGCTGCACTTCAGACACAGGTGTTCCCTATCACGACCTTTGCATTGTGCCTTCTTATGTCCGTACCCCCAGCACCTAAAGCATTTTTTGTCCGGCTTCCGTTCCATGATTCTACAGTTTGTCCATCCGATTTTAATCTTTCCAAGTTTAGTAAGTTTGTCGGCGTCTATCTCAGACAGAACAACCGTGACGTTTTGTCTTCCTGCATAAGCTGGCCTTAAGGCACGTATTTCCACTTTTTCTGGGTTTACCGCTATAACACTTGTAACGGCCTCTCGGATCTCCTCGGTTGTCGTTAGTTCATCCAGGTCTTTTATATGGATGACTTTCTTACTGGTTAGGCAGGAGATAGTTGCCCTAGTGATCTTGGCCTTAATTTCCTTACTAAGTGCATCCAGTTTATTCGCTCCATCCTGTACACTGAGAAGTAGTTCCCCATCTCTAGTCTTTCTTAGTTCTTTGATCTCTACTCCTATTTGGCTTGGATTTACTGCTCGTTTCACCTCCCTAAGCACATCCGCGTATTCCATTTGGTCTATCTTAACAAGCAGTGCATCCTCTTTATGTTTTTTTCTCTCTGAGGACTTTGGCTCCTCCGTTACCCTCCGCACACTCTTAGGGACTCTTTGAGGCATCGCTTCACTCTTTTTCTCTTCCCTGTCTTTAAATATCGTGATATTAATGCCTGTATCAGCAAAAAGGAATTCCAATATCCTGATAATTATAAGGCCTGAGACGCCTTCCACCTCCGGCAAGACCAGTTCCTTCGTCTGATGCTGTACGATGTGTTCTTTAACAGATTTAAACGACTGCAATATGACATCATCCTCTTCAATAACCCCTGCTTCCGAGGTAATCGGGTAGTATATTGTCCTGGTGTGATTCCTAATATTTCCGCTGTCATCAGGAAAGCCCATTGACTGCGACATCAGCGCAACTTCCCCCTTTTTCTTTCCTTGTTTTTTGAGGTCTGTTCTTCCTCCCAGTCGGTCCATTACTTCTGCCACCTTTTTATGAGCGGAGGCAATGCTACTGTTGCACGGGAGGATCATCGCCTGGTCCCTTGCCTCTTCCCATATATTCCCCCGTTTAATACGTACTTCCGGGAAGACGCCATCATGCCAGTCCTTCTCCGTTATCGCCTTGAAAGTATCGTAACTGTCATCAGGTGTAAGAATTTTTCTTCTGTTTTTCTTTCTCTGCTCTTCTTGGCAGCTTTGACACTGCACATGTTCCTCCGCCTTATCCTGCTTCTCTTTCATGCTGATTATCTGCCCTTGAAGCTCTTTGATTTTTGTTCTCATTGCTTTATCGGTTTCTCTCTCCTTAGTACCATGCATTGCTTCCTCTAGCCATTCTGTTAATTCTTTGCCATGCAGCTTTGCAATCTGGTAGGAGAGTCTTGCTTCCACCTCTTTTAGTTCGTTCTTAGGTTTATACATTCCACTTAGGGCCTTCTTTAGTCGTAGCACTTGTGCGCTTATCGCATCTAATATTTCCTTGAACTCCTTGACGTTAATATCTTCCTCCTCCCAGCCGTCGCCCTCAACCCTCCTACGCTTTCCTCTCTCTCCAACATCCGGCAGAGAGTTGGTTGAAAGCGCTCTAGGCCTCGGAGGAGTTCTTCTCGTTATCGCGCTCCTTTTAGCTATGTCTATAGTGTACTCACTGTTATTACTTCCTACTGGAGTATCTGCTCCTCCCTGATTTTCCTGATTTCCTATCAGTTTTTTGCTCCCCCCAGAATCCGTGGAGCTGACTGCCTTAGCAGTGGAGGATTCTCCGTTTCCGGTACCTCCCTGGGGTATTTCTGTTTTAAAATCTGACATATCCATTTTCCTCCTTCCTCACGCCTTTTATCCCTACGGCCAGGACTAAAGACAGCCGCCCCTAACATGGGAAACAGACGCTGACCAGCGAGTCGCTCGCTCCGAGACAGACACTCACTGGTTTTTTTTTAACCATATCTGGCGATCCTCATCTAGTTCAGCCTACAGGTCGGTGTAGTTACCAGGGTGTGGCACATGGAGCCATAGATGAGAACTGGGTGCCTCGTGGGGACCAGTCACCAGAGAACCATCCACCGACTATGTCAGCAGAGCGACCGCTCCTAGTGAAAGGTACTACCCCTCCAACGCAACCCCATACACCCCGACACCTATATCTGAAATGCCTATCGACACCTATATCTGAAATGCCTATCGACACCTATATCTGAAATGCCTATCGACACCTATATCTGAAATGCCTATCGACACCTATATCTGAAATGCCTATCGACACCTATATCTGAAATGCCTATCGACACCTATTTTTGAAATGCCTATCGGAAACTACATCTGAAATGCCTATCAGCACCTATATTTGAAATGCCTATCGGCAACCATATCTGGAATGCCTATCGGCACCTATATTTGAAATGCCTATCGGCTTCTATATCTGAAATGCCTATCGGCACCTATTTTTAAAATGCCGATCGGCAACTATATCTGAAATGCCTATCGGCACCTATATCTGAAATGCCTATCGACACCTATATCTAAAATGCCTATCGACACCTATATCTGAAATGCCTATCGACACCTATATCTGAAATGCCTATCGACACCTATATCTGAAATGCCTATCGACACCTATATCTGAAATGCCTATCGACACCTATATCTGAAATGCCTATCGACACCTATATCTGAAATGCCTATCGACACCTATATCTGAAATGCCTATCGACACCTATTTTTGAAATGCCTATCGGAAACTACATCTGAAATTCCTATCAGCACCTATATTTGAAATGCCTATCGGCAACCATATCTGGAATGCCTATCGGCACCTATATTTGAAATGCCTATCGGCTTCTATATCTGAAATGCCTATCGGCACCTATTTTTAAAATGCCAATCGGCAACTATATCTGAAATGCCTATCGGCACCTATATCTGAAATGCCTATCGACACCTATATCTAAAATGCCTATCGACACCTATATCTGAAATGCCTATCGACACCTATATCTGAAATGCCTATCGACACCTATATCTGAAATGCCTATCGACACCTATATCTGAAATGCCTATCGACACCTATATCTGAAATGCCTATCGACACCTATATCTGAAATGCCTATCGACACCTATATCTGAAATGCCTATCGACACCTATTTTTGAAATGCGTATCGGAAACTACATCTGAAATGCATATCAGCACCTATATTTGAAATACCTATTGGCAACCATATCTGGAATGCCTATCGGCACCTATATTTGAAATGCCTATCGGCTTCTATATCTGAAATGCCTATCGGCACCTATTTTTAAAATGCCAATCGGCAACTATATCTGAAATGCCTATCGGCACTTATATCTGAAATGCCTATCGACACCTATATCTAAAATGCCTATCGACACCTATATCTGAAATGCCTATCGACACCTATATCTGAAATGCCTATCGACACCTATATCTGAAATGCCTATCGACACCTATATCTGAAATGCCTATCGACACCTATATCTGAAATGCCTTTCGACACCTATATCTGAAATGCCTATCGACACCTATATCTGAAATGCCTATCGACACCTATATCGGAAATGCCTATCGACACCTATATCTGAAATGCCTATCGACACCTATATCTGAAATGCCTATCGACACCTATATCTGAAATGCCTATCGACACCTATATCTGAAATGCCTGTCGACACCTATATCTGAAATGCCTATCGACACCTATATCTGAAATGCCTATCGACACCTATTTTTGAAATGCCTATCGGAAACTACATCTGAAATGCCTATTAGCACCTATATTTGAAATGCCTATCGGCAACCATATCTGGAATGCCTATCGGCACCTATATTTGAAATGCCTATCGGTTTCTATATCTGAAATGCCTATCGGCACCTATTTTTAAAATGCCAATCGGCAACTATATCTGAAATGCCTATCGGCACCTATATCTGAAATGCCTATCGGCACCTATATCTGAAATGCCTATCGACACCTATATCTGAAATGCCTATCGACACCTATATCTGAAATGCCTATCGACACCTATATCTGAAATGCCTATCGACACCTATATCTGAAATGCCTATCGACACCTATATCTGAAATGCCTATCGACACCTATATCTGAAATGCCTATCGACACCTATTTTTGAAATGCCTATCGGAAACTACATCTGAAATGCCTACCAGCACCTATATTTGAAATGCCTATCGGCAACCATATCTGGAATGCCTATCGGCACCTATATTTGAAATGCCTATCGGCTTCTATATCTGAAATGCCTATCGGCACCTATTTTTATAATGCCAATCGGCAACTATATCTGAAATGCCTATCGGCACCTATATCTGAAATGCCTATCGACACCTATATCTGAAATGCCTATCGACACATATATCTGAAATGCCTATCGACACCTATATCTGATATGCCTATCGACACCTATATCTTAAATGCCTATCGACACTTATATCTGAAATGCTTATCGACACCTATATCTGAAATGCCTATCGACACCTATATCTGAAATGCCTTTTGACACCTATTTTTGAAATGCCTATCGTAAACTACATCCGAAATGCCTATCAGCACCTATATTTGAAATGCCTATCGGCAACCATATCTGGAATGCCTATCGGCACCTATATTTGAAATGCCTATCGGCTTCTATATCTGAAATGCCTATCGGCACCTATTTTTAAAATGCCAATCGGCAACTATATCTGAAATGCCTATCGGCACCTATACCTGAAATGCCTATCGACACCTATATCTGAAATGCCTATCGACACCTATATCTGAAATGCCTATCGACACCTATATCTGAAATGCCTATCGACACCTATATCTGAAATGCCTATCGACACCTATATCTGAAATGCCTATCGACACCTATATCTGAAATGCCTATCGACACCTATATCTGAAATGCCTATCGACACCTATTTTTAAAATGCCTATCGGAAACTACATCTGAAATGCCTATCAGCACCTATATTTGAAATGCCTATCGGCAACCATATCTGGAATGCCTATCGGAACCTATATTTGAAAGGCCTATCGGCTTCTATATCTGAAATGCCTATCGGCACCTATTTTTAAAATGCCAATCGGCAACTATATCTGAAATGCCTATTTGCACCTATATCTGAAACGCCTATCGACACCTATATCTGAAATGCCTATCGACACCTATATCTGAAATGCCTATCGACACCTATATCTGAAATGCCTATCGACACCTATATCTGAAATGCCTATCGACACCTATATCTGAAATGCCTATCGACAACTATATCTGAAATGCCTATCGACACCTTTTTTTGAAATGCCTATCGGAAACTACATCTGAAATGCCTATCAGCACCTATATTTGAAATGCCTATCGGCAACCATATCTGGAATGCCTATCGGCACCTATATTTGAAATGCCTGTCGGCTTCTATATCTGAAATGCCTATCGGCACCTATTTTTAAAATGCCAATCGGCAACTATATCTGAAATGCCTATCGGCACCTATATCTGAAATGCCTATCGACACCTATATCTGAAATGCCTATCGACACCTATATCTGAAATGCCTATCGACACCTATATCTGAAATGCCTATCGACACCTATATCTAAAATGCCTATCGACACCTATATCTGAAATGCCTATCGACACCTATATCTGAAATGCCTATCGACACCTATATCTGAAATGCTTATCGACACCTATATCTGAAATGCCTATCGACACCTATTTTTGAAATGCCTATCGGAAACTACATCTGAAATGCCTATCAGCACCTACATTTGAAATGCCTATCGGCAACCATATCTGGAATGCCTATCGGCACCTAAATTTGAAATGCCTATCGGCTTCTATATCTGAAATGCCTATCGGCACCTATTTTTAAAATGCCAATCGGCAACTATATCTGAAATGCCTATCGGCACCTATATCTGAAATGCCTATCGACACCTATATCTGAAATGCCTATCGACACCTATATCTGAAATGCCTATCGACACCTATATCTGAAATGCCTATCGACACTTATATCTGAAATGCCTATCGACACCTATATCTGAAATGCCTATCGACACCTATATCTGAAATGCCTATCGACACCTATATCTGAAATGCCTATCGAAACCTATTTTTGAAATGCCTATCGGAAACTACATCTGAAATGCCTATCAGCACCTATATTTTAAATGCCTATCGGCAACCATATCTGGAATGCCTTTCGGCACCTATATTTGAAATGCCTATCGGTTTCTATATCTGAAATGCCTATCGGCACCTATTTTTAAAATGCCAATCGGCAACTATTTCTGAAATGCCTATCGGCACCTATATCTGAAATGCCTATCGACACCTATATCTGAAATGCCTATCGACACCTATATCTGAAATGCCTATCGACACCTATATCTGAAATGCCTATCGACACCTATATCTGAAATGCCTATCGACACCTATATCCGAAATGCCTATCGACACCTATATCTGAAATGCCTATCGACACCTATTTTTGAAATGCCTATCGGAAACTACATCTGAAATGCCTATCAGCACCTATATTTGAAATGCCTATCGGCAACCATATCTGGAATGCCTATCGGCACCTATATTTGAAATGCCTATCGGCTTCTATATCTGAAATGCCTATCGGCACCTATTTTTAAAATGCCAATCGGCAACTATATCTGAAATGCCTATCGGCACCTATATCTGAAATGCCTATCGACACCTATATCTGAAATGCCTATCGACACCTATATCTGAAATGCCTATCGACACCTATATCTGAAATGCCTATCGACACCTATATCTGAAATGCCTATCGACACCTATATCTGAAATGCCTATCGACACCTATATCTGAAATGCCTATCGACACCTATATCTGAAATGCCTATCGACACCTATTTTTGAAATGCCTATCGGAAACTACATCTGTAATGCCTATCAGCACCTATATTTGAAATGCCTATCGGCAACCATATGTGGAATGCCTATCGGCACCTATATTTGAAATGCCTATCGGCTTCTATATCTGAAATGCCTATCGGCACCTATTTTTAAAATGCCAATCGGCAACTATATCTGAAATGCCTATCGGCACCTATATCTGAAATGCCTATCGACACCTATATCTGAAATGCCTATCGACACCTATATCTGAAATGCCTATCGACACCTATATCTGAAATGCCTATCGACACCTATATCTGAAATGCCTATCGACACCTATATCTGAAATGCCTATCGACACCTATATCTGAAATGCCTATCGACACCTATATCTGAAATGCCTATCGACACCTATTTTTGAAATGCCTATCGGAAACTACATCTGAAATGCCTATCAGCACCTATATTTGAAATGCCTATCGGCAACCATATCTGGAATGCCTATCGGCACCTATATTTGAAATGCCTATCGGCTTCTATATCTGAAATGCCTATCGGCACCTATTTTTATAATGCCAATCGGCAACTATATCTGAAATGCCTATCGGCACCTATATCTGAAATGCCTATCGACACCTATATCTGAAATGCCTATCGACACATATATCTGAAATGCCTATCGACACCTATATCTGATATGCCTATCGACACCTATATCTTAAATGCCTATCGACACTTATATCTGAAATGCTTATCGACACCTATATCTGAAATGCCTATCGACACCTATATCTGAAATGCCTTTTGACACCTATTTTTGAAATGCCTATCGTAAACTACATCCGAAATGCCTATCAGCACCTATATTTGAAATGCCTATCGGCAACCATATCTGGAATGCCTATCGGCACCTATATTTGAAATGCCTATCGGCTTCTATATCTGAAATGCCTATCGGCACCTATTTTTAAAATGCCAATCGGCAACTATATCTGAAATGCCTATCGGCACCTATACCTGAAATGCCTATCGACACCTATATCTGAAATGCCTATCGACACCTATATCTGAAATGCCTATCGACACCTATATCTGAAATGCCTATCGACACCTATATCTGAAATGCCTATCGACACCTATATCTGAAATGCCTATCGACACCTATATCTGAAATGCCTATCGACACCTATATCTGAAATGCCTATCGACACCTATTTTTAAAATGCCTATCGGAAACTACATCTGAAATGCCTATCAGCACCTATATTTGAAATGCCTATCGGCAACCATATCTGGAATGCCTATCGGCACCTATATTTGAAATGCCTATCGGCTTCTATATCTGAAATGCCTATCGGCACCTATTTTTAAAATGCCAATCGGCAACTATATCTGAAATGCCTATTTGCACCTATATCTGAAACGCCTATCGACACCTATATCTGAAATGCCTATCGACACCTATATCCGAAATGCCTATCGACACCTATTACTGAAATGCCTATCGACACCTATATCTGAAATGCCTATCGACACCTATATCTGAAATGCCTATCGACACCTATATCTGAAATGCCTATCGACACCTATTTTTGAAATGCCTATCGGAAACTACATCTGAAATGCCTATCAGCACCTATATTTGAAATGCCTATCGGCAACCATATCTGGAATGCGTATCGGCACCTATATTTGAAATGCCTATCGGCTTCTATATCTGATATGATTATCGGCACCTATTTTTATAATGCCAATCGGCAACTATATCTGAAATGCCTATCGGCACCTATATCTGAAATGCCTATCGACACCTATATCTGAAATGCCTATCGACACCTATATCTGAAATGCCTATCGACACCTATATCTGAAATGCCTATCGACACCTATATCTGAAATGCCTATCGACACCTATATCTGAAATGCCTATCGACACCTATATCTGAAATGCCTATCGACACCTATATCTGAAATGCCTATCGACACCTATTTTTGAAATGCCTATCGGAAACTACATCTGAAATGCCTATCAGCACCTATATTTGAAATGCCTATCGGCAACCATATCTGGAATGCCTATCGGCACCTATATTTGAAATGCCTATCGGCTTCTATATCTGAAATGCCTATCGGCACCTATTTTTAAAATGCCAATCGGCAACTATATCTGAAATGCCTATCGGCACCTATATCTGAAATGCCTATCGACACCTATATCTGAAATGCCTATCGACACCTATATCTGAAATGCCTATCGACACCTATATCTGAAATGCCTATCGACACCTATATCTGAAATGCCTATCGACACCTATATCTGAAATGCCTATCGACACCTATATCTGAAATGCCTTTCGACACCTATATCTGAAATGCCTATCGACACCTATTTTTGGTATGCCTATCGGAAACTACATCTGAAATGCCTATCAGCACCTATATTTGAAATGCCTATCGGCAACCATATCTGGAATGCCTATCGGCACCTATATTTGAAATGCCTATCGGCTTCTATATCTGAAATGCCTATCGGCACCTATTTTTAAAATGGCAATCGGCAACTATATCTAAAATGCCTATCGGCACCTATATCTGAAATGCCTATCGACACCTATATCTGAAATGCCTATCGACACCTATATCTGAAATGCCTATCGACACCTATATCTGAAATGCCTATCGACACCTATATCTGAAATGCCTATCGACACCTATATCTGAAATGCCTATCGACACCTATATCTGAAATGCCTATCGACACCTATATCTGAAATGCCTATCGACACCTATTTTTGAAATGCCTATCGGAAACTACATCTGAAATGCCTATCAGCACCTATATTTGAAATGCCTATTGGCAACCATATCTATGCCTATCGGCACCTATATTTGAAATGCCTATCGGCTTCTATATCTGAAATGCCTATCGGCACCTATTTTTAAAATGCCAATCGGCAACTATATCTGAAATGCCTATCGGCACTTATATCTGAAATGCCTATCGACACCTATATCTGAAATGCCTATCGACACCTATATCTGAAATGCCTATCGACACCTATATCTGAAATGCCTATCGACACCTATATCTAAAAAGCCTATCGACACCTATATCTGAAATGCCTATCGACACCTATATCTGAAATGCCTTTCGACACCTATATCTGAAATGCCTATCGACACCTATTTTTGAAATGCCTATCGGAAACTACATCTGAAATGCCTATCAGCACCTAAATTTGAAATGCCTATCGGCAACCATATCTGGAATGCCTATCGGGACCTATATTTGAAATGCCTATCGGCTTCTATATCTGAAATGCCTATCGGCACCTATTTTTAAAATCCCAATCGGCAACTATATCTGAAATGCCTATCGGCACCTATATCTGAAATGCCTATCGACTCCTATATCTGAAATGCCTATCGACACCTATATCTGAAATGCCTATCAACACCTATATCTGAAATGCCTATCGACACCTATATCTGAAATGCCTATCGACACCTATATCTGAAATGCCTATCGACACCTATATCTGAAATGCCTATCGACACCTATTTTTGAAATGCCTATCGGAAACTACATCTGAAATGCCTATCAGCACCTATATTCGAAATGCCTATCGGCAACCATATCTGGAATGCCTATCGGCACCTATATTTGAAATGCCTATCGGCTTCTATATCTGAAATGCCTATCGGCACCTATTTTTAAAATGCCATTTGGCAACTATATCTGAAATGCCTATCGGCACCTATATCTGAAATGCCTATCGACACCTATATCTGAAATGCCTATCGACACCTATATCTGAAATGCCTATCGACACCTATTTCTGAAATGCCTATCGACACCTATATCTGAAATGCCTATCGACACCTATATCTGAAATGCCTATCGACACCTATATCTGAAATGCCTATCGACACCTATATCTGAAATGCCTATCGACACCTATATCTGAAATGCCTATCGACACCTATTTTTGAAATGCCTATCGGAACTACATCTGAAATGCCTATCAGCACCTATATTTGAAATGCCTATCGGCAACCATATCTGGAATGCCTATCGGCACCTATATTTGAAATGCCTAGCGGCTTCTATATCTGAAATGCCTATCGGCACCTATTTTTAAAATGCCAATCGGCAACTATATGTGAAATGCCTATCGGCACCTATATCTGAAATGCCTATCGACACCTATATCTGAAATGCCTATCGACACCTATATCTGAAATGCCTATCGACACCTATATCTGAAATGCCTATCGACACCTATATCTGAAATGCCTATCGACACCTATATCTGAAATGCCTATCGACACCTATATCTGAAATGCCTATCGACACCTATATCTGTAATGCCTATCGACACCTATTTTTGAAATGCCTATCGGAAACTACATCTGAAATGCCTATCAGCACCTATATTTGAAATGCCTATCGGCAACCATATCTGGAATGCCTATCGGCACCTATATTTGAAATGCCTATCGGCTTCTATATCTGAAATGCCTATCGGCACCTATTTTTAAAATGCCGATCGGCAACTATATCTGAAATGCCTATCGGCACCTATATCTGAAATGCCTATCGACACCTATATCTGAAATGCCTATCGACACCTATATCTGAAATGCCTATCGACACCTATATCTGAAATGCCTATCGACACCTATATCTGAAATGCCTATCGACACCTATATCTGAAATGCCTATCGACACCTATATCTGAAATGCCTATCGACACCTATATCTGAAATGCCTATCGACACCTATATCTGAAATGCCTATCGACACCTATTTTTGAAATGCCTATCGGAAACTACTTCTGAAATTCCTATCAGCACCTATATTTGAAATGCCTATCGGCAACCATATCTGGAATGCCTATCGGCACCTATATTTGAAATGC
This sequence comes from Venustoraphidia nigricollis, assembly GCA_034508555.1. Classification (NCBI taxonomy): domain Eukaryota; kingdom Metazoa; phylum Arthropoda; class Insecta; order Raphidioptera; family Raphidiidae; genus Venustoraphidia; species Venustoraphidia nigricollis. Next base: position 26,542 of record JAVRKA010000483.1, read on the forward strand.
CTATCGGCTTCTATATCTGAAATGCCTATCGGCACCTATTTTTAAAATGCCAATCGGCAACTATATCTGAAATGCCTATCGGCACCTATATCTGAAATGCCTATCGACACCTATATCTAAAATGCCTATCGACACCTATATCTGAAATGCCTATCGACACCTATATCTGAAATGCCTATCGACACCTATATCTGAAATGCCTATCGACACCTATATCTGAAATGCCTATCGACACCTATATCTGAAATGCCTATCGACACCTATATCTGAAATGCCTATCGACACCTATTTTTGAAATGCCTATCGGAAACTACATCTGAAATGCATATCAGCACCTATATTTGAAATACCTATTGGCAACCATATCTGGAATGCCTATCGGCACCTATATTTGAAATGCCTATCGGCTTCTATATCTGAAATGCCTATCGGCACCTATTTTTAAAATGCCAATCGGCAACTATATCTGAAATGCCTATCGGCACTTATATCTGAAATGCCTATCGACACCTATATCTGAAATGCCTATCGACACCTATATCTGAAATGCCTATCGACACCTATATCTGAAATGCCTATCGACACCTATATCTGAAATGCCTATCGACACCTATATCTGAAATGCCTATCGACACCTATATCTGAAATGCCTTTCGACACCTATATCTGAAATGCCTATCGACACCTATTTTTGAAATACCTATCGGAAACTACATCTAAAATGCCTATCAGCACCTATATTTGAAATGCCTATCGGCAACCATATCTAGAATGCCTATCGGCACCTATATTTGAAATGCCTATCGGCTTCTATATCTGAAATGCCTATCGGCACCTATTTTTAAAATGCCAATCGGCAACTATATCTGAAATGCCTATCGGCACCTATATCTGAAATGCCTATCGACACCTATATCTGAAATGCCTATCGACACCTATATCTGAAATGCCTATCGACACCTATATCTGAAATGCCTATCGTCACCTATATCTGAAATGCCTATCGACACCTATATCTGAAATGCCTATCGACACCTATATCTGAAATGCCTATCGACACCTATATCTGAAATGCCTATCGACACCTATATCTGAAATGCCTATCGACACCTATTTTTGAAATGCCTATCGGAAACTACATCTGAAATGCCTATCAGCACCTATATTTGAAATGCTTATCGGCAACCATATCTGGAATGCCTATTGGCACCTATATTTGAAATGCCTATCGGCTTCTATATCTGAAATGCCTATCGGCACCTATTTTTAAAATGCCAATCGGCAACTATATCTGAAATGCCTATCGGCACCTATATCTGAAATGCCTATCGACACCTATATCTAAAATGCCTATCGACACCTATATCTCAAATGCCTATCGACACCTATATCTGAAATGCCTATCGACACCTATATCTGAAATGCCTATCGACACATATATCTGAAATGCCTATCGACACCTATATCTGAAATGCCTATCGACACCTATATCTGAAATGCCTATCGACACCTATATCTGAAATGCCTATCGACACCTATTTTTGAAATGCCTATCGGAAACTACATCTGAAATGCCTATCAGCACCTATATTTGAAATACCTATTGGCAACCATATCTGGAATGCCTATCGGCACCTATATTTGAAATGCCTATCGGCTTCTATATCTGAAATGCCTATCGGCACCTATTTTTAAAATGCCAATCGGCAACTATATCTGAAATGCCTATCGGCACTTATATCTGAAATGCCTATCGACACCTATATCTGAAATGCCTATCGACACCTATATCTGAAATGCCTATCGACACCTATATCTGAAATGCCTATCGACACCTACATCTGAAATGCCTATCGACACCTATTTTTGAAATACCTATCGGAAACTACATCTAAAATGCCTATCAGCACCTATATTTGAAATGCCTATCGGCAACCATATCTGGAATGCCTATCGGCACCTATATTTGAAATGCCTATCGGCTTCTATATCTGAAATGCCTATCGGCACCTATTTTTAAAATGCCAATCGGCACTATATCTGAAATGCCTATCGGCACCTATATCTGAAATGCCTATCGACACCTATATCTGAAATGCCTATCGACACCTATATCTGAAATGCCTATCGACACCTATATCTGAAATGCCTATCGTCACCTATATCTGAAATGCCTATCGACACCTATATCTGAAATGCCTATCGACACCTATATCTGAAATGCCTATCGACACCTATATCTGAAATGCCTATCGACACCTATATCTGAAATGCCTATCGACACCTATTTTTGAAATGCCTATCGGAAACTACATCTGAAATGCCTATCAGCACCTATATTTGAAATGCTTATCGGCAACCATATCTGGAATGCCTATCGGCACCTATATTTGAAATGCCTATCGGCTTCTATATCTGAAATGCCTATCGGCACCTATTTTTAAAATGCCAATCGGCAACTATATCTGAAATGCCTATCGGCACCTATATCTGAAATGCCTATCGACACCTATATCTAAAATGCCTATCGACACCTATATCTGAAATGCCTATCGACACCTATATCTGAAATGCCTATCGACACCTATATCTGAAATGCCTATCGACACCTATATCTGAAATGCCTATCGACACCTATATCTGAAATGCCTATCGACACCTATATCTGAAATGCCTATCGACACCTATATCTGAAATGCCTATCGACACCTATTTTTGAAATGCCTATCGGAAACTACATCTGAAATGCCTATCAGCACCTATATTTGAAATACCTATTGGCAACCATATCTGGAATGCCTATCGGCACCTATATTTGAAATGCCTATCGGCTTCTATATCTGAAATGCCTATCGGCACCTATTTTTAAAATGCCAATCGGCAACTATATCTGAAATGCCTATCGGCACTTATATCTGAAATGCCTATCGACACCTATATCTGAAATGCCTATCGACACCTATATCTGAAATGCCTATCGACACCTATATCTGAAATGCCTATCGACACCTATATCTGAAATGCCTATCGACACCTATATCTGAAATGCCTATCGACACCTATATCTGAAATGCCTTTCGACACCTATATCTGAAATGCCTATCGACACCTATTTTTGAAATACCTATCGGAAACTACATCTAAAATGCCTATCAGCACCTATATTTGAAATGCCTATCGGCAACCATATCTGGAATGCCTATCGGCACCTATATTTGAAATGCCTATCGGCTTCTATATCTGAAATGCCTATCGGCACCTATTTTTAAAATGCCAATCGGCAACTATATCTGAAATGCCTATCGGCACCTATATCTGAAATGCCTATCGACACCTATATCTGAAATGCCTATCGACCCCTATATCTGAAATGCCTATCGACACCTATATCTGAAATGCCTATCGTCACCTATATCTGAAATGCCTATCGACACCTATATCTGAAATGCCTATCGACACCTATATCTGAAATGCCTATCGACACCTATATCTGAAATGCCTATCGACACCTATATCTGAAATGCCTATCGACACCTATTTTTGAAATGCCTATCGGAAAAATCATCTGAAATGCCTATCAGCACCTATATTTGAAATGCTTATCGGCAACCATATCTGGAATGCCTATCGGCACCTATATTTGAAATGCCTATCGGCTTCTATATCTGAAATGCCTATCGGCACCTATTTTTAAAATGCCAATCGGCAACTATATCTGAAATGCCTATCGGCACCTATATCTGAAATGCCTATCGACACCTATATCTGAAATGCCTATCGACACCTATATCTGAAATGCCTCTCGACACCTATATCTGAAATGCCTATCGACACCTATATCTGAAATGCCTATCGACACCTATATCTGAAATGCCTATCGACACCTATATTTGAAATGCCTATCGACACCTATTTTTGAAATGCCTATCGGAAACTACATCTGAAATGCCTATCAGCACCTATATTTGAAATGCCTATCGGCAACCATATCTGGAATGCCTATCGGCACCTATATTTGAAATGCCTATCGGCTTCTATATCTGAAATGCCTATCGGCTTCTATTTTTAAAATGCCAATCGGCAACTATATCTGAAATGCCTATCGGCACCTATATCTGAAATGCCTATCGACACCTATATCTGAAATGCCTATCGACACCTATATCTGAAATGCCTATCGACACCTATATCTGAAATGCCTATCGACACATATATCTGAAATGCCTATCGACACCTATATCTGAAATGCCTATCGACCCCTATATCTGAAATGCCTATCGACACCTATATCTGAAATGCCTATCGTCACCTATATCTGAAATGCCTATCGACACCTATATCTGAAATGCCTATCGACACCTATATCTGAAATGCCTATCGACACCTATATCTGAAATGCCTATCGACACCTATATCTGAAATGCCTATCGACACCTATATCTGAAATGCCTATCGACACCTATATCTGAAATGCCTATCGTCACCTATATCTGAAATGCCTATCGACACCTATATCTGAAATGCCTATCGACACCTATATCTGAAATGCCTATCGACACCTATATCTGAAATGCCTATCGACACCTATATCTGAAATGCCTATCGACACCTATTTTTGAAATGCCTATCGGAAAAATCATCTGAAATGCCTATCAGCACCTATATTTGAAATGCTTATCGGCAACCATATCTGGAATGCCTATCGGCACCTATATTTGAAATGCCTATCGGCTTCTATATCTGAAATGCCTATCGGCACCTATTTTTAAAATGCCAATCGGCAACTATATCTGAAATGCCTATCGGCACCTATATCTGAAATGCCTATCGACACCTATATCTGAAATGCCTATCGACACCTATATCTGAAATGCCTCTCGACACCTATATCTGAAATGCCTATCGACACCTATATCTGAAATGCCTATCGACACCTATATCTGAAATGCCTATCGACACCTATATCTAAAATGCCTATCGACACCTATATCTGAAATGCCTATCGACACCTATATCTGAAATGCCTATCGACACCTATATCTGAAATGCTTATCGACACCTATATCTGAAATGCCTATCGACACCTATTTTTGAAATGCCTATCGGAAACTACATCTGAAATGCCTATCAGCACCTACATTTGAAATGCCTATCGGCAACCATATCTGGAATGCCTATCGGCACCTAAATTTGAAATGCCTATCGGCTTCTATATCTGAAATGCCTATCGGCACCTATTTTTAAAATGCCAATCGGCAACTATATCTGAAATGCCTATCGGCACCTATATCTGAAATGCCTATCGACACCTATATCTGAAATGCCTATCGACACCTATATCTGAAATGCCTATCGACACCTATATCTGAAATGCCTATCGACACTTATATCTGAAATGCCTATCGACACCTATATCTGAAATGCCTATCGACACCTATATCTGAAATGCCTATCGACACCTATATCTGAAATGCCTATCGACACCTATTTTTGAAATGCCTATCGGAAACTACATCTGAAATGCCTATCAGCACCTATATTTTAAATGCCTATCGGCAACCATATCTGGAATGCCTTTCGGCACCTATATTTGAAATGCCTATCGGTTTCTATATCTGAAATGCCTATCGGCACCTATTTTTAAAATGCCAATCGGCAACTATATCTGAAATGCCTATCGGCACCTATATCTGAAATGCCTATCGACACCTATATCTGAAATGCCTATCGACACCTATATCTGAAATGCCTATCGACACCTATATCTGAAATGCCTATCGACACCTATATCTGAAATGCCTATCGACACCTATATCTGAAATGCCTATCGACACCTATTTTTGAAATGCCTATCGGAAACTACATCTGAAATGCCTATCAGCACCTATATTTGAAATGCCTATCGGCAACCATATCTGGAATGCCTATCGGCACCTATATTTGAAATGCCTATCGGCTTCTATATCTGAAATGCCTATCGGCACCTATTTTTAAAATGCCAATCGGCAACTATATCTGAAATGCCTATCGGCACCTATATCTGAAATGCCTATCGACACCTATATCTGAAATGCCTATCGACACCTATATCTGAAATGCCTATCGACACCTATTTTTGAAATGCCTATCGGAAACTACATCTGAAATGCCTATCAGCACCTATATTCGAAATGCCTATCGGCAACCATATCTGGAATGCCTATCGGCACCTATATTTGAAATGCCTATCGGCTTCTATATCTGAAATGCCTATCGGCACCTATTTTATAAATGCCAATCGGCAACTATATCTGAAATGCCTATCGGCACCTATATCTGAAATGCCTATCGACACCTATATCTGAAATGCCTATCGACACCTATATCGGAAATGCTAATCGACACCTATATCTGAAATGCCTATCGACACCTATATCTGAAATGCCTATCGAAACCTATATCTGAAATGCCTATCGACACCTATATCTGAAATGCCTATCGACACCTATATCTGAAATGCCTATCGACACCTATATCTGAAATGCCTATCGACACCTATTTTTGAAATGCCTATCGGAAACTACATCTGAAATGCCTATTAGCACCTATATTTGAAATGCCTATCGGCAACCATATCTGGAATGCCTATCGGCACCTATATTTGAAATGCCTATCGGTTTCTATATCTGAAATGCCTATCGGCACCTATTTTTAAAATGCCAATCGGCAACTATATCTGAAATGCCTATCGGCACTTATATCTGAAATGCCTATCGACACCTATATCTGAAATGCCTATCGACACCTATATCTGAAATGCCTATCGACACCTATATCTGAAATGCCTATCGACACCTATATCTGAAATGCCTATCGACACCTATATCTGAAATGCCTATCGACACCTATTTTTGAAATGCCTATCGGAAACTACATCTGAAATGCCTATCAGCACCTACATTTGAAATGCCTATCGGCAACCATATCTGGAATGCCTATCGGCACCTATATTTGAAATGCCTATCGGCTTCTATATCTGAAATGCCTATCGGCTTCTATTTTTAAAATGCCAATCGGCAACTATATCTGAAATGCCTATCGGCACCTATATCTGAAATGCCTATCGACACCTATATCTGAAATGCCTATCGACACCTATATCTGAAATGCCTATCGACACCTATATCTGAAATGCCTATCGACACCTATATCTGAAATGCCTATCGACACCTATATCTGAAATGCCTATCGACCCCTATATCTGAAATGCCTATCGACAACTATATCTGAAATGCCTATCGACACCTTTTTTTGAAATGCCTATCGGAAACTACATCTGAAATGCCTATCAGCACCTATATTTGAAATGCCTATCGGCAACCATATCTGGAATGCCTATCGGCACCTATATTTGAAATGCCTGTCGGCTTCTATATCTGAAATGCCTATCGGCACCTATTTTTTAAATGCCAATCGGCAACTATATCTGAAATGCCTATCGGCACCTATATCTGAAATGCCTATCGACACCTATATCTGAAATGCCTATCGACACCTATATCTGAAATGACTATCGACACCTATATCTGAAATGCCTATCGACACCTATATCTGAAATGCCTATCGACACCTATATCTGAAATGCCTATCGACACCTATATCTGAAATGCCTATCGACACCTATATCTGAAATGCTTATCGACACCTATATCTGAAATGCATATCGACACCTATTTTTGAAATGCCTATCGGAAACTACATCTGAAATGCCTATCAGCACCTACATTTGAAATGCCTATCGGCAACCATATCTGGAATGCCTATCGGCACCTAAATTTGAAATGCCTATCGGCTTCTATATCTGAAATGCCTATCGGCACCTATTTTTAAAATGCCAATCGGCAACTATATCTGAAATGCCTATCGGCACCTATATCTGAAATGCCTATCGACACCTATATCTGAAATGCCTATCGACACCTATATCTGAAATGCCTATCGACACCTATATCTGAAATGCCTATCGACACTTATATCTGAAATGCCTATCGACACCTATATCTGAAATGCCTATCGACACCTATATCTGAAATGCCTATCGACACCTATTTTTGAAATGCCTATCGGAAACTACATCTGAAATGCCTATCAGCACCTATATTTGAAATGCCTATCGGCAACCATATCTGGAATGCTTATCGGCACCTATATTTGAAATGCCTATCGGCTTCTATATCTAAAATGCCTATCGGCACCTATTTTTAAAATGCCAATCGGCAACTATATCTGAAATGCCTATCGGCACCTATATCTGAAATGCCTATCGACTCCTATATCTGAAATGCCTATCGACACCTATATCTGAAATGCCTATCGACACCTATATCTGAAATGCCTATCGACACCTATATCTGAAATGCCTATCGACACCTATATCTGAAATGCCTATCGACACCTATATCTGAAATGCCTATCGACACCTATATCTGAAATGCCTATCGACACCTATTTTTGAAATGCCTATCGGAAACTACATCTAAAATGCCTATCAACACCTATATTTGAAATGCCTATCGGCAACCATATCTGGAATGCCGATCGGCACCTATATTTGAAATGCCTATCGGCTCCTATATCTGAAATGCCTATCGGCACCTTTTTTTAAAATGCAAATCGGCAACTATATCTGAAATGCCTATCGGCACCTATATCTGAAATGCCTATCGACACCTATATCTGAAATGCCTATCGACACCTATATCTGAAATGCCTATCGACACCTATATCTGAAATGCCTATCGACACCTATATCTGAAATGCCTATCGACACCTATATCTGAAATGCCTATCGACACCTATATCTGAAATGCCTATCGACACCTATATCTGAAATGCCTATCGACACCTATATCTGAAATGCCTATCGACACCTATTTTTGAAATGCCTATCGGAAACTACATCTAAAATGCCTATCAACACCTATATTTGAAATGCCTATCGGCAACCATATCTGGAATGCCGATCGGCACCTATATTTGAAATGCCTATCGGCTCCTATATCTGAAATGCCTATCGGCACCTTTTTTTAAAATGCAAATCGGCAACTATATCTGAAATGCCTATCGGCACCTATATCTGAAATGCCTATCGACACCTATATCTGAAATGCCTATCGACACCTATATCTGAAATGCCTATCGACACCTATATCTGAAATGCCTATCGACACCTATATCTGAAATGCCTATCGACACCTATATCTGAAATGCCTATCGACACCTATATCTGAAATGCCTATCGACAACTATATCTGAAATGCCTATCGACACCTTTTTTTGAAATGCCTATCGGAAACTACATCTGAAATGCCTATCAGCACCTATATTTGAAATGCCTATCGGCAACCATATCTGGAATGCCTATCGGCACCTATATTTGAAATGCCTGTCGGCTTCTATATCTGAAATGCCTATCGGCACCTATTTTTAAAATGCCAATCGGCAACTATATCTGAAATGCCTATCGGCACCTATATCTGAAATGCCTATCGACACCTATATCTGAAATGCCTATCGACACCTATATCTGAAATGCCTATCGACACCTATATCTGAAATGCCTATCGACACCTATATCTAAAATGCCTATCGACACCTATATCTGAAATGCCTATCGACACCTATATCTGAAATGCCTATCGACACCTATATCTGAAATGCTTATCGACACCTATATCTGAAATGCCTATCGACACCTATTTTTGAAATGCCTATCGGAAACTACATCTGAAATGCCTATCAGCACCTACATTTGAAATGCCTATCGGCAACCATATCTGGAATGCCTATCGGCACCTAAATTTGAAATGCCTATCGGCTTCTATATCTGAAATGCCTATCGGCACCTATTTTTAAAATGCCAATCGGCAACTATATCTGAAATGCCTATCGGCACCTATATCTGAAATGCCTATCGACACCTATATCTGAAATGCCTATCGACACCTATATCTGAAATGCCTATCGACACCTATATCTGAAATGCCTATCGACACTTATATCTGAAATGCCTATCGACACCTATATCTGAAATGCCTATCGACACCTATATCTGAAATGCCTATCGACACCTATATCTGAAATGCCTATCGACACCTATTTTTGAAATGCCTATCGGAAACTACATCTGAAATGCCTATCAGCACCTATATTTTAAATGCCTATCGGCAACCATATCTGGAATGCCTTTTGGCACCTATATTTGAAATGCCTATCGGTTTCTATATCTGAAATACCTATCGGCACCTATTTTTAAAATGCCAATCGGCAACTATATCTGAAATGCCTATCGGCACCTATATCTGAAATGCCTATCGACACCTATATCTGAAATGCCTATCGACACCTATATCTGAAATGCCTATCGACACCTATATCTGAAATGCCTATCGACACCTATATCTGAAATGCCTATCGACACCTATATTTGAAATGCCTATCGACACCTATTTTTGAAATGCCTATCGGAAACTACATCTGAAATGCCTATCAGCACCTATATTTGAAATGCCTATCGGCAACCATATCTGGAATGCCTATCGGCACCTATATTTGAAATGCCTATCGGCTTCTATATCTGAAATGCCTATCGGCACCTATTTTTAAAATGCCAATCGGCAACTATATCTGAAATGCCTATCGGCACCTATATCTGAAATGCCTATCGACACCTATATCTGAAATGCCTATCGACACCTATATCTGAAATGCCTATCGACACCTATATCTGAAATGCCTATCGACACCTATATCTGAAATGCCTATCGACACCTATATCTGAAATGCCTATCGACACCTATATCTGAAATGCCTATCGACACCTATATCTGAAATGCCTATCGACACCTATTTTTGAAATGCCTATCGGAAACTACATCTGTAATGCCTATCACCACCTATATTTGAAATGCCTATCGGCAACCATATGTGGAATGCCTATCGGCACCTATATTTGAAATGCCTATCGGCTTCTATATCTGAAATGCCTATCGGCACCTATTTTTAAAATGCCAATCGGCAACTATATCTGAAATGCCTATCGGCACCTATATCTGAAATGCCTATCGACACCTATATCTGAAATGCCTATCGACACCTATATCTGAAATGCCTATCGACACCTATATCTGAAATGCCTATCGACACCTATTTTTGAAATGCCTATCGGAAACTACATCTGAAATGCCTATCGGCACCTATTTTTAAAATGCCATTTGGCAACTGTATCTGAAATGCCTATCGGCACCTATATCTGAAATGCCTATCGACACCTATATCTGAAATGCCTATCGACACCTATATCTGAAATGCCTATCGACACCTATATCTGAAATGCCTATCGACACCTATATCTGAAATGCCTATCGACACCTATATCTGAAATGCCTATCGACACCTATATCTGAAATGCCTATCGACACCTATATCTGAAATGCCTATCGACACCTATATCTGAAATGCCTATCGACACCTATTTTTGAAATGCCTATCGGAACTACATCTGAAATGCCTATCAGCACCTATATTTGAAATGCCTATCGGCAACCATATCTGGAATGCCTATCGGCACCTATATTTGAAATGCCTATCGGCTTCTATATCTGAAATGCCTATCGGCACCTATTTTTAAAATGCCAATCGGCAACTATATGTGAAATGCCTATCGGCACCTATATCTGAAATGCCTATCGACACCTATATCTGAAATGCCTATCGACACCTATATCTGAAATGCCTATCGACACCTATATCTGAAATGCCTATCGACACCTATATCTGAAATGCCTATCGACACCTATATCTGAAATGCCTATCGACACCTATATCTGAAATGCCTATCGACACCTATATCTGAAATGCCTATCGACACCTATTTTTGAAATGCCTATCGGAAACTACATCTGAAATGCCTATCAGCACCTATATTTGAAATGCCTATCGGCAACCATATCTGGAATGCCTATCGGCACCTATATTTGAAATGCCTATCGGCTTCTATATCTGAAATGCCTATCGGCACCTATTTTTAAAATGCCGATCGGCAACTATATCTGAAATGCCTATCGGCACCTATATCTGAAATGCCTATCGACACCTATATCTAAAATGCCTATCGACACCTATATCTGAAATGCCTATCGACACCTATATCTGAAATGCCTATCGACACCTATATCTGAAATGCCTATCGACACCTATATCTGAAATGCCTATCGACACCTATATCTGAAATGCCTATCGACACCTATATCTGAAATGCCTATCGACACCTATATCTGAAATGCCTATCGACACCTATTTTTGAAATGCCTATCGGAAACTACATCTGAAATTCCTATCAGCACCTATATTTGAAATGCCTATCGGCAACCATATCTGGAATGCCTATCGGCACCTATATTTGAAATGCCTATCGGCTTCTATATCTGAAATGCCTATCGGCACCTATTTTTAAAATGCCAATCGGCAACTATATCTGAAATGCCTATCGGCACCTATATCTGAAATGCCTATCGACACCTATATCTAAAATGCCTATCGACACCTATATCTGAAATGCCTATCGACACCTATATCTGAAATGCCTATCGACACCTATATCTGAAATGCCTATCGACACCTATATCTGAAATGCCTATCGACACCTATATCTGAAATGCCTATCGACACCTATATCTGAAATGCCTATCGACACCTATATCTGAAATGCCTATCGACACCTATTTTTGAAATGCGTATCGGAAACTACATCTGAAATGCATATCAGCACCTATATTTGAAATACCTATTGGCAACCATATCTGGAATGCCTATCGGCACCTATATTTGAAATGCCTATCGGCTTCTATATCTGAAATGCCTATCGGCACCTATTTTTAAAATGCCAATCGGCAACTATATCTGAAATGCCTATCGGCACTTATATCTGAAATGCCTATCGACACCTATATCTAAAATGCCTATCGACACCTATATCTGAAATGCCTATCGACACCTATATCTGAAATGTATATCGACACCTATATCTGAAATGCCTATCGACACCTATATCTGAAATGCCTATCGACACCTATATCTGAAATGCCTTTCGACACCTATATCTGAAATGCCTATCGACACCTATATCTGAAATGCCTATCGACACCTATATCGGAAATGCCTATCGACACCTATATCTGAAATGCCTATCGACACCTATATCTGAAATGCCTATCGACACCTATATCTGAAATGCCTATCGACACCTATATCTGAAATGCCTGTCGACACCTATATCTGAAATGCCTATCGACACCTATATCTGAAATGCCTATCGACACCTATTTTTGAAATGCCTATCGGAAACTACATCTGAAATGCCTATTAGCACCTATATTTGAAATGCCTATCGGCAACCATATCTGGAATGCCTATCGGCACCTATATTTGAAATGCCTATCGGTTTCTATATCTGAAATGCCTATCGGCACCTATTTTTAAAATGCCAATCGGCAACTATATCTGAAATGCCTATCGGCACCTATATCTGAAATGCCTATCGGCACCTATATCTGAAATGCCTATCGACACCTATATCTGAAATGCCTATCGACACCTATATCTGAAATGCCTATCGACACCTATATCTGAAATGCCTATCGACACCTATATCTGAAATGCCTATCGACACCTATATCTGAAATGCCTATCGACACCTATATCTGAAATGCCTATCGACACCTATATCTGAAATGCCTATCGACACCTATTTTTGAAAAGCCTATCGGAAACTACATCTGAAATGCCTATCAGCACCTATATTTGAAATGCCTATCGGCAACCATATCTGGAATGCCTATCGGCACCTATATTTGAAATGCCTATCGGCTTCTATATCTGAAATGCCTATCGGCACCTATTTTTATAATGCCAATCGGCAACTATATCTGAAATGCCTATCGGCACCTATATCTGAAATGCCTATCGACACCTATATCTGAAATGCCTATCGACACATATATCTGAAATGCCTATCGACACCTATATCTGATATGCCTATCGACACCTATATCTTAAATGCCTATCGACACTTATATCTGAAATGCTTATCGACACCTATATCTGAAATGCCTATCGACACCTATATCTGAAATGCCTTTTGACACCTATTTTTGAAATGCCTATCGTAAACTACATCCGAAATGCCTATCAGCACCTATATTTGAAATGCCTATCGGCAACCATATCTGGAATGCCTATCGGCACCTATATTTGAAATGCCTATCGGCTTCTATATCTGAAATGCCTATCGGCACCTATTTTTAAAATGCCAATCGGCAACTATATCTGAAATGCCTATCGGCACCTATACCTGAAATGCCTATCGACACCTATATCTGAAATGCCTATCGACACCTATATCTGAAATGCCTATCGACACCTATATCTGAAATGCCTATCGACACCTATATCTGAAATGCCTATCGACACCTATATCTGAAATGCCTATCGACACCTATATCTGAAATGCCTATCGACACCTATATCTGAAATGCCTATCGACACCTATTTTTAAAATGCCTATCGGAAACTACATCTGAAATGCCTATCAGCACCTATATTTGAAATGCCTATCGGCAACCATATCTGGAATGCCTATCGGCACCTATATTTGAAATGCCTATCGGCTTCTATATCTGAAATGCCTATCGGCACCTATTTTTAAAATGCCAATCGGCAACTATATCTGAAATGCCTATTTGCACCTATATCTGAAATGCCTATCGACACCTATATCTGAAATGCCTATCGACACCTATATCCGAAATGCCTATCGACACCTATATCTGAAATGCCTATCGACACCTATATCTGAAATGCCTATCGACACCTATATCTGAAATGCCTATCGACACCTATATCTGAAATGCCTATCGACACCTATTTTTGAAATGCCTATCGGAAACTACATCTGAAATGCCTATCAGCACCTATATTTGAAATGCCTATCGGCAACCATATCTGGAATGCGTATCGGCACCTATATTTGAAATGCCTATCGGCTTCTATATCTGATATGATTATCGGCACCTATTTTTATAATGCCAATCGGCAACTATATCTGAAATGCCTATCGGCACCTATATCTGAAATGCCTATCGACACCTATATCTGAAATGCCTATCGACACCTATATCTGAAATGCCTATCGACACCTATATCTGAAATGCCTATCGACACCTATATCTGAAATGCCTATCGACACCTATATCTGAAATGCCTATCGACACCTATATCTGAAATGCCTATCGACACCTATATCTGAAATGCCTATCGACACCTATTTTTGAAATGCCTATCGGAAACTACATCTGAAATGCCTATCAGCACCTATATTTGAAATGCCTATCGGCAACCATATCTGGAATGCCTATCGGCACCTATATTTGAAATGCCTATCGGCTTCTATATCTGAAATGCCTATCGGCACCTATTTTTAAAATGCCAATCGGCAACTATATCTGAAATGCCTATCGGCACCTATATCTGAAATGCCTATCGACACCTATATCTGAAATGCCTATCGACACCTATATCTGAAATGCCTATCGACACCTATATCTGAAATGCCTATCGACACCTATATCTGAAATGCCTATCGACACCTATATCTGAAATGCCTATCGACACCTATATCTGAAATGCCTTTCGACACCTATATCTGAAATGCCTATCGACACCTATTTTTGGTATGCCTATCGGAAACCACATCTGAAATGCCTATCAGCACCTATATTTGAAATGCCTATCGGCAACCATATCTGGAATGCCTATCGGCACCTATATTTGAAATGCCTATCGGCTTCTATATCTGAAATGCCTATCGGCACCTATTTTTAAAATGGCAATCGGCAACTATATCTAAAATGCCTATCGGCACCTATATCTGAAATGCCTATCGACACCTATATCTGAAATGCCTATCGACACCTATATCTGAAATGCCTATCGACACCTATATCTGAAATGCCTATCTACACCTATATCTGAAATGCCTATCGACACCTATATCTGAAATGCCTATCGACACCTATATCTGAAATGCCTATCGACACCTATATCTGAAATGCCTATCGACACCTATTTTTGAAATGCCTATCGGAAACTACATCTGAAATGCCTATCAGCACCTATATTTGAAATGCCTATTGGCAACCATATCTATGCCTATCGGCACCTATATTTGAAATGCCTATCGGCTTCTATATCTGAAATGCCTATCGGCACCTATTTTTAAAATGCCAATCGGCAACTATATCTGAAATGCCTATCGGCACTTATATCTGAAATGCCTATCGACACCTATATCTGAAATGCCTATCGACACCTATATCTGAAATGCCTATCGACACCTATATCTGAAATGCCTATCGACACCTATATCTAAAAAGCCTATCGACACCTATATCTGAAATGCCTATCGACACCTATATCTGAAATGCCTTTCGACACCTATATCTGAAATGCCTATCGACACCTATTTTTGAAATGCCTATCGGAAACTACATCTGAAATGCCTATCAGCACCTAAATTTGAAATGCCTATCGGCAACCATATCTGGAATGCCTATCGGGACCTATATTTGAAATGCCTATCGGCTTCTATATCTGAAATGCCTATCGGCACCTATTTTTAAAATCCCAATCGGCAACTATATCTGAAATGCCTATCGGCACCTATATCTGAAATGCCTATCGACTCCTATATCTGAAATGCCTATCGACACCTATATCTGAAATGCCTATCAACACCTATATCTGAAATGCCTATCGACACCTATATCTGAAATGCCTATCGACACCTATATCTGAAATGCCTATCGACACCTATATCTGAAATGCCTATCGACACCTATTTTTGAAATGCCTATCGGAAACTACATCTGAAATGCCTATCAGCACCTATATTCGAAATGCCTATCGGCAACCATATCTGGAATGCCTATCGGCACCTATATTTGAAATGCCTATCGGCTTCTATATCTGAAATGCCTATCGGCACCTATTTTTAAAATGCCATTTGGCAACTATATCTGAAATGCCTATCGGCACCTATATCTGAAATGCCTATCGACACCTATATCTGAAATGCCTATCGACACCTATATCTGAAATGCCTATCGACACCTATTTCTGAAATGCCTATCGACACCTATATCTGAAATGCCTATCGACACCTATATCTGAAATGCCTATCGACACCTATATCTGAAATGCCTATCGACACCTATATCTGAAATGCCTATCGACACCTATATCTGAAATGCCTATCGACACCTATTTTTGAAATGCCTATCGGAACTACATCTGAAATGCCTATCAGCACCTATATTTGAAATGCCTATCGGCAACCATATCTGGAATGCCTATCGGCACCTATATTTGAAATGCCTAGCGGCTTCTATATCTGAAATGCCTATCGGCACCTATTTTTAAAATGCCAATCGGCAACTATATGTGAAATGCCTATCGGCACCTATATCTGAAATGCCTATCGACACCTATATCTGAAATGCCTATCGACACCTATATCTGAAATGCCTATCGACACCTATATCTGAAATGCCTATCGACACCTATATCTGAAATGCCTATCGACACCTATATCTGAAATGCCTATCGACACCTATATCTGAAATGCCTATCGACACCTATATCTGAAATGCCTATCGACACCTATTTTTGAAATGCCTATCGGAAACTACATCTGAAATGCCTATCAGCACCTATATTTGAAATGCCTATCGGCAACCATATCTGGAATGCCTATCGGCACCTATATTTGAAATGCCTATCGGCTTCTATATCTGAAATGCCTATCGGCACCTATTTTTAAAATGCCGATCGGCAACTATATCTGAAATGCCTATCGGCACCTATATCTGAAATGCCTATCGACACCTATATCTGAAATGCCTATCGACACCTATATCTGAAATGCCTATCGACACCTATATCTGAAATGCCTATCGACACCTATATCTGAAATGCCTATCGACACCTATATCTGAAATGCCTATCGACACCTATATCTGAAATGCCTATCGGCACCTATATCTGAAATGCCTATCGACACCTATATCTGAAATGCCTATCGACACCTATTTTTGAAATGCCTATCGGAAACTACTTCTGAAATTCCTATCTGCACCTATATTTGAAATGCCTATCGGCAACCATATCTGGAATGCCTATCGGCACCTATATTTAAAATGCCTATCGGCTTCTATATCTGAAATGCCTATCGGCACCTATTTTTAAAATGCCAATCGGCAACTATATCTGAAATGCCTATCGGCACCTATATCTGAAATGCCTATCGACACCTATATCTAAAATGCCTATCGACACCTATATCTGAAATGCCTATCGACACCTATATCTGAAATGCCTATCGACACCTATATCTGAAATGCCTATCGACACCTATATCTGAAATGCCTATCGACACCTATATCTGAAATGCCTATCGACACCTATATCTGAAATGCCTATCGACACCTATATCTGAAATGCCTATCGACACCTATTTTTGAAATGCCTATCGGAAACTACATCTGAAATGCATATCAGCACCTATATTTGAAATACCTATTGGCAACCATATCTGGAATGCCTATCGGCACCTATATTTGAAATGCCTATCGGCTTCTATATCTGAAATGCCTATCGGCACCTATTTTTAAAATGCCAATCGGCAACTATATCTGAAATGCCTATCGGCACTTATATCTGAAATGCCTATCGACACCTATATCTGAAATGCCTATCGACACCTATATCTGAAATGCCTATCGACACCTATATCTGAAATGCCTATCGACACCTATATCTGAAATGCCTATCGACACCTATATCTGAAATGCCTATCGACACCTATATCTGAAATGCCTTTCGACACCTATATCTGAAATGCCTATCGACACCTGTTTTTGAAATACCTATCGGAAACTACATCTAAAATGCCTATCAGCACCTATATTTGAAATACCTATCGGCAACCATATCTGGAATGCCTATCGGCACCTATATTTGAAATGCCTATCGGCTTCTATATCTGAAATGCCTATCGGCACCTATTTTTAAAATGCCAATCGGCAACTATATCTGAAATGCCTATCGGCACCTATATCTGAAATGCCTATCGACACCTATATCTGAAATGCCTATCGACACCTATATCTGAAATGCCTATCGACACCTATATCTGAAATGCCTATCGTCACCTATATCTGAAATGCCTATCGACACCTATATCTGAAATGCCTATCGACACCTATATCTGAAATGCCTATAGACACCTATATCTGAAATGCCTATCGACACCTATATCTGAAATGCCTATCGACACCTATTTTTGAAATGCCTATCGGAAACTACATCTGAAATGCCTATCAGCACCTATATTTGAAATGCTTATCGGCAACCATATCTGGAATGCCTATTGGCACCTATATTTGAAATGCCTATCGGCTTCTATATCTGAAATGCCTATCGGCACCTATTTTTAAAATGCCAATCGGCAACTATATCTGAAATGCCTATCGGCACCTATATCTGAAATGCCTATCGACACCTATATCTAAAATGCCTATCGACACCTATATCTCAAATGCCTATCGACACCTATATCTGAAATGCCTATCGACACCTATATCTGAAATGCCTATCGACACATATATCTGAAATGCCTATCGACACCTATATCTGAAATGCCTTATCGACACCTATATCTGAAATGCCTATCGACACCTATATCTAAAATGCCTATCGACACCTATTTTTGAAATGCCTATCGGAAACTACATCTGAAATGCCTATCAGCACCTATATTTGAAATACCTATTGGCAACCATATCTGGAATGCCTATCGGCACCTATATTTGAAATGCCTATCGGCTTCTATATCTGAAATGCCTATCGGCACCTATTTTTAAAATGCCAATCGGCAACTATATCTGAAATGCCTATCGGCACTTATATCTGAAATGCCTATCGACACCTATATCTGAAATGCCTATCGACACCTATATCTGAAATGCCTATCGACACCTATATCTGAAATGCCTATCGACACCTACATCTGAAATGCCTATCGACACCTATTTTTGAAATACCTATCGGAAACTACATCTAAAATGCCTATCAGCACCTATATTTGAAATGCCTATCGGCAACCATATCTGGAATGCCTATCGGCACCTATATTTGAAATGCCTATCGGCTTCTATATCTGAAATGCCTATCAGCACCTATTTTTAAAATGCCAATCGGCACTATATCTGAAATGCCTATCGGCACCTATATCTGAAATGCCTATCGACACCTATATCTGAAATGCCTATCGACACCTATATCTGAAATGCCTATCGACACCTATATCTGAAATGCCTATCGTCACCTATATCTGAAATGCCTATCGACACCTATATCTGAAATGCCTATCGACACCTATATCTGAAATGCCTATCGACACCTATATCTGAAATGCCTATCGACACCTATATCTGAAATGCCTATCGACACCTATTTTTGAAATGCCTATCGGAAACTACATCTGAAATGCCTATCAGCACCTATATTTGAAATGCTTATCGGCAACCATATCTGGAATGCCTATCGGCACCTATATTTGAAATGCCTATCGGCTTCTATATCTGAAATGCCTATCGGCACCTATTTTTAAAATGCCAATCGGCAACTATATCTGAAATGCCTATCGGCACCTATATCTGAAATGCCTATCGACACCTATATCTAAAATGCCTATCGACACCTATATCTGAAATGCCTATCGACACCTATATCTGAAATGCCTATCGACACCTATATCTGAAATGCCTATCGACACCTATATCTGAAATGCCTATCGACACCTATATCTGAAATGCCTATCGACACCTATATCTGAAATGCCTATCGACACCTATATCTGAAATGCCTATCAACACCTATTTTTGAAATGCCTATCGGAAACTACATCTGAAATGCCTATCAGCACCTATATTTGAAATACCTATTGGCAACCATATCTGGAATGCCTATCGGCACCTATATTTGAAATGCCTATCGGCTTCTATATCTGAAATGCCTATCGGCACCTATTTTTAAAATGCCAATCGGCAACTATATCTGAAATGCCTATCGGCACTTATATCTGAAATGCCTATCGACACCTATATCTGAAATGCCTATCGACACCTATATCTGAAATGCCTATCGACACCTATATCTGAAATGCCTATCGACACCTATATCTGAAATGCCTATCGACACCTATATCTGAAATGCCTATCGACACCTATATCTGAAATGCCTTTCGACACCTATATCTGAAATGCCTATCGACACCTATTTTTGAAATACCTATCGGAAACTACATCTAAAATGCCTATCAGCACCTATATTTGAAATGCCTATCGGCAACCATATCTGAAATGCCTATCGGCACCTATATCTGAAATGCCTATCGACACCTATATCTGAAATGCCTATCGACACCTATATCTGAAATGCCTATCGACACCTATATCTGAAATGCCTATCGTCACCTATATCTGAAATGCCTATCGACACCTATATCTGAAATGCCTATCGACACCTATATCTGAAATGCCTATCGACACCTATATCTGAAATGCCTCTCGACACCTATATCTGAAATGCCTATCGACACCTATATCTGAAATGCCTATCGACACCTATATCTGAAATGCCTATCGACACCTATATTTGAAATGCCTATCGACACCTATTTTTGAAATGCCTATCGGAAACTACATCTGAAATGCCTATCAGCACCTATATTTGAAATGCCTATCGGCAACCATATCTGGAATGCCTATTGGCACCTATATTTGAAATGCCTATCGGCTTCTATATCTAAAATGCCTATCGGCACCTATTTTTAAAATGCCAATCGGCAACTATATCTGAAATGCCTATCGGCACCTATATCTGAAATGCCTATCGACACCTATATCTGAAATGCCTATCGACACCTATATCTGAAATGCCTATCGTCACCTATATCTGAAATGCCTATCGACACCTATATCTGAAATGCCTATCGACACCTATATCTGAAATGCCTATCGACACCTATATCTGAAATGCCTATCGACACCTATATCTGAAATGCCTATCGACACCTATTTTTGAAATGCCTATCGGAAACTACATCTGAAATGCCTATCAGCACCTATATTTGAAATGCTTATCGGCAACCATATCTGGAATGCCTATCGGCACCTATATTTGAAATGCCTATCGGCTTCTATATCTGAAATGCCTATCGGCACCTATTTTTAAAATGCCAATCGGCAACTATATCTGAAATGCCTATCGTCACCTATATCTGAAATGCCTATCGACACCTATATCTAAAATGCCTATCGACACCTATATCTGAAATGCCTATCGACACCTATATCTGAAATGCCTCTCGACACCTATATCTGAAATGCCTATCGACACCTATATCTGAAATGCCTATCGACACCTATATCTGAAATGCCTATCGACACCTATATCTGAAATGCCTATCGACACCTATTTTTGAATTGCCTATCGGAAACTACATCTGAAATGCCTATCAGCACCTATATTTGAAATGCCTATCGGCAACCATATCTGGAATGCCTATCGGCACCTATATTTGAAATGCCTATCGGCTTCTATATCTGAAATGCCTATCGGCACCTATTTTTAAAATGCCAATCGGCAACTATATTTGAAATCCCTATCGGCACCTATATCTGAAATGCCTATCGACACCTATATCTGAAATGCCTATCGGCACCTATATCTGAAATGCCTATCGACACCTATATCTGAAATGCCTATCGACACCTATATCTGAAATGCCTATCGACACCTATATCTGAAATGCCTATCGACACCTATATCTGAAATGCCTATCGACACCTATATCTGAAATGCCTATCGACACCTATATCTGAAATGCCTATCGACACCTATTTTTGAAATGCCTATCGGAAACTACATCTGAAATGCCTATCAGCACCTATATTTGAAATGCCTATCGGCAACCATATCTGGAATGCCTATCGGCACCTATATTTGAAATGCCTATCGGCTTCTATATCTGAAATGCCTTTCGGCACCTATTTTTAAAATGCCAATCGGCAACTATATCTGAAATGCCTATCGGCACCTATATCTGAAATGCCTATCGACACCTATATCTGAAATGCCTATCGACACCTATATCTGAAATGCCTATCGACACCTATTTTTGAAATGCCTATCGGAAACTACATCTGAAATGCCTATCAGCACCTATATTTAAAATGCCTATCGGCAACCATATCTGGAATGCCTATCGGCACCTATATTTGAAATGCCTATCGGCTTCTATATCTGAAATGCCTATCGGCACCTATTTTTAAAATGCCAATCGGCAACTATATTTGAAATGCCTATCGGCACCTATATCTGAAATGCCTATCGACACCTATATCTGAAATGCCTATCGACACCTATATCTGAAATGCCTATCGACACCTATATCTGAAATGCCTATCGACACCTATATCTGAAATGCCTATCGACACCTATTTCTGAAATGCCTATCGACACCTATATCTGAAATGCCTATCGACACCTATATCTGAAATGCCTATCGACACCTATATCTGAAATGCCTATCGACACCTATTTTTGAAATGCCTATCGGAAACTACATCTGAAATGCCTATCAGCACCTATATTTGAAATGCCTATCGGCAACCATATCTGGAATGCCTATCGGCACCTATATTTGAAATGCCTATCGGCTTCTATATCTGAAATGCCTATCGGCACCTATTTTTAAAATGCCAATCGGCAACTTTATCTGAAATACCTATCGGCACCTATATCTGAAATGCCTATCGACACCTATATCTAAAATGCCTATCGACACCTATATCTGATATGCCTATCGACACCTATATCTGAAATGCCTATCGACACCTATATCTGAAATGCCTATCGACACCTATATCTGAAATGCCTATCGACACCTATATCTGAAATGCCTATCGACACCTATATCTGAAATGCCTATCGACACCTATTTTTGAAATGCCTATCGGAAAATACATCTGAAATGCCTATCAGCACCTATATTTGAAATGCCTATCGGCAACCATATCTGGAATGCCTATCGGCACCTATATTTGAAATGCCTATCGGCTTCTATATCTGAAATGCCTATCGGCACCTATTTTTAAAATGCCAATCGGCAACTATATCTGAAATGCCTATCGGATCCTATATCTGAAATGCCTATCAACACTTATATCTGAAATGCCTATCGACACCTATATCTGAAATGCCTATCGACACCTATATCCGAAATGCCTATCGACACCTATATCTGAAATGCCTATAGACACCTATATCTGAAATGCCTATCGACACCTATATCTGAAATGCCTATCGACACCTATATCTGAAATGCCTATCGACACCTATTTTTGAAATGCCTATCGGAAACTACATCTGAAATGCCTATCAGCACCTATATTTGAAATGCCTATCGGCAACCATATCTGGAATGCCTATCGGCACCTATATTTGAAATGCCTATCGGCTTCTATATCTGAAATGCCTATCGGCACCTATTTTTAAAATGCCAATCGGCAACTATATCTGAAATGCCTATCGGCACCTATATCTGAAATGCCTATCGACACCTATATCGGAAATGCCTATCGACACCTATATCTGAAATGCCTATCGACACCTATATCTGAAATGCCTATCGACACCTATATCTGAAATGCCTATCGACACCTATATCTGAAATGCCTATCGACACCTATATCTGAAATGCCTATCGACACCTATATCTGAAATGCCTATCGACACCTATATCTGAAATGCCTATCGACACCTATATCTGAAATGCCTATCGACACCTATATCTGAAATGCCTATCGACACCTATATCTGAAATGCCTATCGACACCTATATCTGAAATGCCTATCGACACCTATATCTGAAATGCCTATCGACACCTATATCTGAAATGCCTATCGACACCTATTTTTGAAATGCCTATCGGAAACTACATCTGAAATGCCTATCAGCACCTATATTTGAAATGCCTATCGGCAACCATATCTGGAATGCCTATCGGCACCTATATTTGAAATGCCTATCGGCTTCTATATCTGAAATGCCTATCGGCACCTATTTTTAAAATGCCAATCGGCAACTATATCTGAAATGCCTATCGGCACCTATATCTGAAATGCCTATCGACACCTATATCTGAAATGCCTATCGACACCTATATCTGAAATGCCTATCGACACCTATATCTAAAATGCCTATCGACACCTATATCTGAAATACCTATCGACACCTATATCTGAAATGCCTATCGACACCTATATCTGAAATGCATATCGACACCTATATCTGAAATGCCTATCGACACCTATTTTTGAAATGCCTATCGGAAACTACATCTGAAATGCCTATCAGCACCTATATTTGAAATGCCTATCGGCAACCATATCTGGAATGCCTATCGGCACCTATATTTGAAATGCCTATCGGCTTCTATATCTGAAATGCCTATCGGCACCTATTTTTAAAATGCCAATCGGCAACTATATCTGAAATGCCTATCGGCACCGTTATCTGAAATGCCTATCGACACCTATATCTGAAATGCCTATCGACACCTATATCTGAAATGCCTATCGACACCTATATCTGAAATCCCTATCGACACCTATATCTGAAATGCCTATCGACACCTATTTTTGAAATGCCTATCGGAAACTACATCTGAAATGCCTATCAGCACCTATATTTGAAATGCCTATCGGCAACCATATCTGGAATGCCTATCGGCACCTATATTTGAAATGCCTATCGGCTTCTATATCTGAAACGCCTATCGGCACCTATTTTTAAAATGCCAATCGGCAACTATATCTGAAATGCCTATCCGCACCTATATCTGAAATGCCTATCGACACCTATATCTGAAATGCCTATCGACACCTATATCTGAAATGCCTATCGACACCTATATCTGAAATGCCTATCGACACCTAAATCTGAAATGCCTATCGACACCTATATCTGAAATGCCTATCGACACCTATATCTGAAATGCCTATCGACACCTATTTTTGAAATGCCTATCGGAAACTACATCTGAAATGCCTATCAGCACCTATATTTGAAATGCCTATCGGCAACCATATCTGGAATGCCTTTCGGCACCTTTATTTGAAATGCCTATCGGCTTCTATATCTGAAATGCCTATCGGCACCTATTTTTAAAATGCCAATCGGTAACTATATCTGAATACCTATCGGCACCTATATCTGAAATGCCTATCGACACCTATATCTGAAATGCCTATCGACACCTATATCTGAAATGCCTATCGACACCTATATCTGAAATGCCTATCGACACCTATATCTGAAATGCCTATCGACACCTATATCTGAAATGCCTATCGACACCTATATCTGAAATGCCTATCGACACCTATATCTGAAATGCCTATCGACACCTATTTTTGAAATGCCTATCGGAAACTACATCTGAAATGCCTATCAGCACCTATATTTGAAATGCCTATCGGCAACCATATCTGGAATGCCTATCGGCACCTATATTTGAAATGCCTATCGGCTTCTATATCTAAAATGCCTATCGGCACCTATTTTTAGAATGCTAATCGGCAACTATATCTGAAATCCCTATCGGCACCTATATCTGAAATGCCTATCGACACCTATATCTGAAATGCCTATCGACACCTATATCTGAAATGCCTATCGACACCTATATCTGAAATGCCTATCGACACCTATATCTGAAATGCCTATCGACACCTATATCTGAAATGCCTATCGACACCTATATCTGAAATGCCTATCGACACCTATATCTGAAATGCCTATCGACACCTATATCTGAAATGCCTATCGACACCTATTTTTGAAATGCCTATCGGAAACTACATCTGAAATGCCTATCAGCACCTATATTTAAAATGCCATTCGGCAACCATATCTGGAATGCCTATCGGCACCTATATTTGAAATGCCCATCGGCTTCTATATCTGAAATGCCTATCGGCACTATTTTTAAAATGCCAATCGGCAACTATATCTGAAATGCCTATCGGCGCCTATATCTGAAATGCCTATCGACACCTATATCTGAAATGCCTATCGACACCTATATCTGAAATGCCTATCGACACCTATATCTGAAATGCCTATCGACACCTATATCTGAAATGCCTATCGACACCTATATCTGAAATGCCTATCGACACCTATATCTGAAATGCCTATCGACACCTATATCTTAAATGCCTATCGACACCTATTTTTGAAATGCCTATCGGAAACTACATCTGAAATGCCTATCAGCACCTATATTTGAAATGCCTATCGGCAACCATATCTATAATGCCTATCGGCACCTATATTTGAAATGCCTATCGGCTTCTATATCTGAAATGCCTATCGGCACCTATTTTTAAAATGCCAATCGGCAACTATATCTGAAATGCCTATCGGCACCTATATCTGAAATGCCTATCGACACCTATATCTAAAAATGCCTATCGACACCTATATCTGAAATGCCTATCGACACCTCTATCTGAAATGCCTATCGACACCTATATCTGAAATGCCTATCGACACCTATATCTGAAATGCCTATCGACACCTATATCTGAAATGCCTATCGACACCTATATCTGAAATGCCTATCGACACCTATTTTTGAAATGCCTATCGGAAACTACATCTGAAAAGCCTATTAGCACCTATATTTAAAATGCCTATCGGCAACCATATCTGGAATGCCTATCGGCACCTATATTTGAAATGCCTATCGGCTTCTATATCTGAAATGCCTATCGGCACCTATTTTTAAAATGCCAATCGGCAACTGTATCTGAAATGCCTATCGGCACCTATATCTGAAATGCCTATCGACACCTATATCTGAAATGCCTATCGACACCTATATCTGAAATGCCTATCGATACCTATATCTGAAATGCCTATCGACACCTATATCTGAAATGCCTATCGACACCTATATCTAAAATGCCTATCGACACCTTTATCTGAAATGCCTATCGACACCTATATCTGAAATGCCTTATCGACACCTATTTTTGAAATGCCTATCGGAAACTACATCTGAAATGCCTATCAGCACCTATATTTGAAATGCCTATCGGCAACCATATCTGGAATGCCTATCGGCACCTATATTTGAAATGCCTATCGGCTTCTATATCTGAAATGCCTATCGGCACCTATTTTTTAAAATGCCAATCGGCAACTATATCTGAAATGCCTATCGGCACCTATATCTGAAATGCCTATCGACACCTATATCTGAAATGCCTATCGACACCTATATCTGAAATGCCTATCGACACTTATATATCTGAAATGCCTATCGACACCTATATCTGAAATGCCTATCGACACCTATATCTGAAATGCCTATCGACACCTATATCTGAAATGCCTATCGACACCTATATCTGAAATGCCTATCGTCACCTATTTTTGAAATGCCTATCGGAAACTACATCTGAAATGCCTATCAGCACCTATATTTGAAATGCCTATCGGCAACCATATCTGGAATGCCTATCGGCACCTATATTTGAAATGCCTATCGGCTTCTATATCTGAAATGCCTATCGCACCTATTTTTAAAATGCTAATCGGCAACTATATCTGAAATGCCTATCGGCACCTATACCTGAAATGCCTATCGACACCTATATCTGAAATGCCTATCGACACCTATATCTGAAATGCCAATCGACACCTATATCTGAAATGCCTATCGACACCTATATCTGAAATGCCTATCGACACCTATATCTGAAATGCCTATCGACACCTATATCTGAAATGCCTATCGACACCTATATCTGAAATGCCTATCGACACCTATATCTGAAATGCCTATCGACACCTATATCTGAAATGCCTATCGACACCTATATCTGAAATGCCTATCGACACCCATATCTGAAATGCCTATCGACACCTATATCTGAAATGCCTATCGACACCTATATCTGAAATGCCTATCGACACCTATATCTGAAATGCCTATCGACACCTATATCTGAAATGCCTATCGACACCTATATCTGAAATGCCTATCGACACCTATTTTTGAAATGCCTATCGGAAACTACATCTGAAATGCCTATCAGCACCTATATTTGAAATGCCTATCGGCAACCATATCTGGAATGCCTATCGGCACCTATATTTGAAATGCCTATCGGCTTCTATATCTGAAATGCCTATCGGCACCTATTTTTTAAAATGCCAATCGGCAACTATATCTGAAATGCCTATCGGCATCTATATCTGAAATGCCTATCGACACCTATATCTGAAATGCCTATCGACACCTATATCTGAAATGCCTATCGACACTTATATATCTGAAATGCCTATCGACACCTATATCTGAAATGCCTATCGACACCTATATCTGAAATGCCTATCGACACCTATATCTGAAATGCCTATCGACACCTATATCTGAAATGCCTATCGTCACCTATTTTTGAAATGCCTATCGGAAACTACATCTGAAATGCCTATCAGCACCTATATTTGAAATGCCTATCGGCAACCATATCTGGAATGCCTATCGGCACCTATATTTGAAATGCCTATCGGCTTCTATATCTAAAATGCCTATCGGCACCTATTTTTAAAATGCTAATCGGCAACTATATCTGAAATGCCTATCGGCACCTATATCTGAAATGCCTATCGACACCTATATCTGAAATGCCTATCGACACCTATATCTGAAATGCCAATCGACACCTATATCTGAAATGCCTATCGACACCTATATCTGAAATGCCTATCGACACCTATATCTGAAATGCCTATCGACACCTATATCTGAAATGCCTATCGACACCTATATCTGAAATGCCTATCGACACCTATATCTGAAATGCCTATCGACACCTATATCTGAAATGCCTATCGACACCTATATCTGAAATGCCTATCGACACTCATATCTGAAATGCCTATCGACACCTATATCTGAAATGCCTATCGACACCTATATCTGAAATGCCTATCGACACCTATATCTAAAAAGCCTATCGACACCTATATCTGAAATGCCTATCGACACCTATATCTGAAATGCCTTTCGACACCTATATCTGAAATGCCTATCGACACCTATTTTTGAAATGCCTATCGGAAACTACATCTGAAATGCCTATCAGCACCTAAATTTGAAATGCCTATCGGCAACCATATCTGGAATGCCTATCGGGACCTATATTTGAAATGCCTATCGGCTTCTATATCTGAAATGCCTATCGGCACCTATTTTAAAAATCCCAATCGGCAACTATATCTGAAATGCCTATCGGCACCTATATCTGAAATGCCTATCGACTCCTATATCTGAAATGCCTATCGACACCTATATCTGAAATGCCTATCAACACCTATATCTGAAATGCCTATCGACACCTATATCTGAATTGCCTATCGACACCTATATCTGAAATGCCTATCGACACCTATATCTGAAATGCCTATCGACACCTATTTTTGAAATGCCTATCGGAAACTACATCTGAAATGCCTATCAGCACCTATATTCGAAATGCCTATCGGCAACCATATCTGGAATGCCTATCGGCACCTATATTTGAAATGCCTATCGGCTTCTATATCTGAAATGCCTATCGGCACCTATTTTTAAAATGCCATTTGGCAACTATATCTGAAATGCCTATCGGCACCTATTTTTAAAATGCCGATCGGCAACTATATCTGAAATGCCTATCGGCACCTATATCTAAAATGCCTATCGACACCTATATCTGAAATGCCTATCGACACCTATATCTGAAATGCCTATCGACACCTATATCTGAAATGCCTATCGACACCTATATCTGAAATGCCTATCGACACCTATATCTGAAATGCCTATCGACACCTATATCTGAAATGCCTATCGACACCTATATCTGAAATGCCTATCGACACCTATATCTGAAATGCCTATCGACACCTATTTTTGAAATGCCTATCGGAAACTACTTCTGAAATTCCTATCAGCACCTATATTTGAAATGCCTATCGGCAACCATATCTGGAATGCCTATCGGCACCTATATTTGAAATGCCTATCGGCTTCTATATCTGAAATGCCTATCGGCACCTATTTTTAAAATGCCAATCGGCAACTATATCTGAAATGCCTATCGGCACCTATATCTGAAATGCCTATCGACACATATATCTAAAATGCCTATCGACACCTATATCTGAAATGCCTATCGACACCAATATCTGAAATGCCTATCGACACCTATATCTGAAATGCCTATCGACACCTATATCTGAAATGCCTATCGACACCTATATCTGAAATGCCTATCGACACCTATATCTGAAATGCCTATCGACACCTATATCTGAAATGCCTATCGACACCTATATCTGAAATGCCTATCGACACCTATATCTGAAATGCCTATAGACACCTATATCTGAAATGCCTATCGACACCTATATCTGAAATGCCTATCGACACCTATATCTGAAATGCCTATCGACACCTATTTTTGAAATGCCTATCGGAAACTACATCTGAAATGCCTATCAGCACCTATATTTGAAATGCCTATCGGCAACCATATCTGGAATGCCTATCGGCACCTATATTTGAAATGCCTATCGGCTTCTATATCTGAAATGCCTATCGGCACCTATTTTTAAAATGCCAATCGGCAACTATATCTGAAATGCCTATCGGCACCTATATCTGAAATGCCTATCGACACCTATATCGGAAATGCCTATCGACACCTATATCTGAAATGCCTATCGACACCTATATCTGAAATGCCTATCGACACCTATATCTGAAATGCCTATCGACACCTATATCTGAAATGCCTATCGACACCTATATCTGAAATGCCTATCGACACTTATATCTGAAATGCCTATCGACACCTATATCTGAAATGCCTATCGACACCTATATCTGAAATGCCTATCGACACCTATATCTGAAATGCCTATCGACACCTATATCTGAAATGCCTATCGACACCTATATCTGAAATGCCTATCGACACCTATATCTGAAATGCCTATCGACACCTATATCTGAAATGCCTATCGACACCTATTTTTGAAATGCCTATCGGAAACTACATCTGAAATGCCTATCAGCACCTATATTTGAAATGCCTATCGGCAACCATATCTGGAATGCCTATCGGCACCTATATTTGAAATGCCTATCGGCTTCTATATCTGAAATGCCTATCGGCACCTATTTTTAAAATGCCAATCGGCAACTATATCTGAAATGCCTATCGGCACCTATATCTGAAATGCCTATCGACACCTATATCTGAAATGCCTATCGACACCTATATCTGAAATGCCTATCGACACCTATATCTAAAATGCCTATCGACACCTATATCTGAAATGCCTATCGACACCTATATCTGAAATGCCTATCGACACCTATATCTGAAATGCATATCGACACCTATATCTGAAATGCCTATCGACACCTATTTTTGAAATGCCTATCGGAAACTACATCTGAAATGCCTATCAGCACCTATATTTGAAATGCCTATCGGCAACCATATCTGGAATGCCTATCGGCACCTATATTTGAAATGCCTATCGGCTTCTATATCTGAAATGCCTATCGGCACCTATTTTTAAAATGCCAATCGGCAACTATATCTGAAATGCCTATCGGCACCTACATCTGAAATGCCTATCGACACCTATATCTGAAATGCCTATCGACACCTATATCTGAAATGCCTATCGACACCTATATCTGAAATCCCTATCGACACCTATATCTGAAATGCCTATCGACACCTATTTTTGAAATGCCTATCGGAAACTACATCTGAAATGCCTATCAGCACCTATATTTGAAATGCCTATCGGCAACCATATCTAGAATGCCTATCGGCACCTATATTTGAAATGCCTATCGGCTTCTATATCTGAAATGCCTATCGGCACCTATTTTAAAAATGCCAATCGGCAACTATATCTGAAATGCCTATCGGCACCTATATCTGAAATGCCTATCGACACCTATATCTGAAATGCCTATCGACACCTATTTTTGAAATGCCTATCGGAAACTACATCTGAAATGCCTATCAGCACCTATATTTGAAATGCCTATCGGCAACCATATCTGGAATGCCTATCGGCACCTATATTTGAAATGCCTATCGGCTTCTATATCTGAAATGCCTATCGGCACCTATTTTTAAAATGCCAATCGGCAACTATATCTGAAATGCCTATCGGCACCTATATCTGAAATGCCTTACGACACCTATATCTGAAATGCCTATCGACACCTATATCTGAAATGCCTATCGACACCTATATCTGAAATGCCTATCGACACCTATATCTGAAATGCCTATCGACACCTATATCTGAAATGCCTATCGACACCTATATCTGAAATGCCTATCGACACCTATATCTGAAATGCCTATCGACACCTATTTTTGAAAAGCCTATCGGAAACTACATCTGAAATGCCTATCAGCACCTATATTTGAAATGCCTATCGGCAACCATATCTGGAATGCCTATCGGCACCTATATTTGAAATGCCTATCGGCTTCTATATCTGAAACGCCTATCGGCACCTATTTTTAAAATGCCAATCGGCAACTATATCTGAAATGCCTATCCGCACCTATATCTGAAATGCCTATCGACACCTATATCTGAAATGCCTATCGACACCTATATCTGAAATGCCTATCGACACCTATATCTGAAATGCCTATCGACACCTAAATCTGAAATGCCTATCGACACCTATATCTGAAATGCCTATCGACACCTATATCTGAAATGCCTATCGACACCTATTTTTGAAATGCCTATCGGAAACTACATCTGAAATGCCTATCAGCACCTATATTTGAAATGCCTATCGGCAACCATATCTGGAATGCCTTTCGGCACCTATATTTGAAATGCCTATCGGCTTCTATATCTGAAATGCCTATCGGCACCTATTTTTAAAATGCCAATCGGTAACTATATCTGAATACCTATCGGCACCTATATCTGAAATGCCTATCGACACCTATATCTGAAATGCCTATCGACACCTATATCTGAAATGCCTATCGACACCTATATCTGAAATGCCTATCGACACCTATATCTGAAATGCCTATCGACACCTATATCTGAAATGCCTATCGACACCTATATCTGAAATGCCTATCGACACCTATATCTGAAATGCCTATCGACACCTATTTTTGAAATGCCTATCGGAAACTACATCTGAAATGCCTATCAGCACCTATATTTGAAATGCCTATCGGCAACCATATCTGGAATGCCTATCGGCACCTATATTTGAAATGCCTATCGGCTTCTATATCTAAAATGCCTATCGGCACCTATTTTTAGAATGCTAATCGGCAACTATATCTGAAATCCCTATCGGCACCTATATCTGAAATGCCTATCGACACCTATATCTGAAATGCCTATCGACACCTATATCTGAAATGCCTATCGACACCTATATCTGAAATGCCTATCGACACCTATATCTGAAATGCCTATCGACACCTATATCTGAAATGCCTATCGACACCTATATCTGAAATGCCTATCGACACCTATATCTGAAATGCCTATCGACACCTATATCTGAAATGCCTATCGACACCTATTTTTGAAATGCCTATCGGAAACTACATCTGAAATGCCTATCAGCACCTATATTTAAAATGCCATTCGGCAACCATATCTGGAATGCCTATCGGCACCTATATTTGAAATGCCCATCGGCTTCTATATCTGAAATGCCTATCGGCACTATTTTTAAAATGTCAATCGGCAACTATATCTGAAATGCCTATCGGCGCCTATATCTGAAATGCCTATCGACACCTATATCTGAAATGCCTATCGACACCTATATCTGAAATGCCTATCGACACCTATATCTGAAATGCCTATCGACACCTATATCTGAAATGCCTATCGACACCTATATCTGAAATGCCTATCGACACCTATATCTGAAATGCCTATCGACACCTATATCTGAAATGCCTATCGACACCTATTTTTGAAATGCCTATCGGAAACTACATCTGAAATGCCTATCAGCACCTATATTTGAAATGCCTATCGGCAACCATATCTATAATGCCTATCGGCACCTATATTTGAAATGCCTATCGGCTTCTATATCTGAAATGCCTATCGGCACCTATTTTTAAAATGCCAATCGGCAACTATATCTGAAATGCCTATCGGCACCTATATCTGAAATGCCTATCGACACCTATATCTGAAATGCCTATCGACACCTATATCTGAAATGCCTATCGACACCTCTATCTGAAATGCCTATCGACACCTATATCTGAAATGCCTATCGACACCTATATCTGAAATGCCTATCGACACCTATATCTGAAATGCCTATCGACACCTATATCTGAAATGCCTATCGACACCTATTTTTGAAATGCCTATCGGAAACTACATCTGAAAAGCCTATTAGCACCTATATTTAAAATGCCTATCGGCAACCATATCTGGAATGCCTATCGGCACCTATATTTGAAATGCCTATCGGCTTCTATATCTGAAATGCCTATCGGCACCTATTTTTAAAATGCCAATCGGCAACTATATCTGAAATGCCTATCGGCACCTATATCTGAAATGCCTATCAACACCTATATCTGAAATGCCTATCGACACCTATATCTGAAATGCCTATCGACACCTATATCTGAAATGCCTATCGACACCTATATCTGAAATGCCTATCGACACCTATATCTAAAATGCCTATCGACACCTTTATCTGAAATGCCTATCGACACCTATATCTGAAATGCCTATCGACACCTATTTTTGAAATGCCTATCGGAAACTACATCTGAAATGCCTATCAGCACCTATATTTGAAATGCCTATCGGCAACCATATCTGGAATGCCTATCGGCACCTATATTTGAAATGCCTATCGGCTTCTATATCTGAAATGCCTATCGGCACCTATTTTTTAAAATGCCAATCGGCAACTATATCTGAAATGCCTATCGGCACCTATATCTGAAATGCCTATCGACACCTATATCTGAAATGCCTATCGACACCTATATCTGAAATGCCTATCGACACTTATATATCTGAAATGCCTATCGACACCTATATCTGAAATGCCTATCGACACCTATATCTGAAATGCCTATCGACACCTATATCTGAAATGCCTATCGACACCTATATCTGAAATGCCTATCGTCACCTATTTTTGAAATGCCTATCGGAAACTACATCTGAAATGCCTATCAGCACCTATATTTGAAATGCCTATCGGCAACCATATCTGGAATGCCTATCGGCACCTATATTTGAAATGCCTATCGGCTTCTATATCTGAAATGCCTATCGGCACCTATTTTTAAAATGCTAATCGGCAACTATATCTGAAATGCCTATCGGCACCTATACCTGAAATGCCTATCGACACCTATATCTGAAATGCCTATCGACACCTATATCTGAAATGCCAATCGACACCTATATCTGAAATGCCTATCGACACCTATATCTGAAATGCCTATCGACACCTATATCTGAAATGCCTATCGACACCTATATCTGAAATGCCTATCGACACCTATATCTGAAATGCCTATCGACACCTATATCTGAAATGCCTATCGACACCTATATCTGAAATGCCTATCGACACCTATATCTGAAATGCCTATCGACACCCATATCTGAAATGCCTATCGACACCTATATCTGAAATGCCTATCGACACCTATATCTGAAATGCCTATCGACACCTATATCTGAAATGCCTATCGACACCTATATCTGAAATGCCTATCGACACCTATATCTGAAATGCCTATCGACACCTATTTTTGAAATGCCTATCGGAAACTACATCTGAAATGCCTATCAGCACCTATATTTGAAATGCCTATCGGCAACCATATCTGGAATGCCTATCGGCACCTATATTTGAAATGCCTATCGGCTTCTATATCTGAAATGCCTATCGGCACCTATTTTTTAAAATGCCAATCGGCAACTATATCTGAAATGCCTATCGGCATCTATATCTGAAATGCCTATCGACACCTATATCTGAAATGCCTATCGACACCTATATCTGAAATGCCTATCGACACTTATATATCTGAAATGCCTATCGACACCTATATCTGAAATGCCTATCGACACCTATATCTGAAATGCCTATCGACACCTATATCTGAAATGCCTATCGACACCTATATCTGAAATGCCTATCGTCACCTATTTTTGAAATGCCTATCGGAAACTACATCTGAAATGCCTATCAGCACCTATATTTGAAATGCCTATCGGCAACCATATCTGGAATGCCTATCGGCACCTATATTTGAAATGCCTATCGGCTTCTATATCTAAAATGCCTATCGGCACCTATTTTTAAAATGCTAATCGGCAACTATATCTGAAATGCCTATCGGCACCTATATCTGAAATGCCTATCGACACCTATATCTGAAATGCCTATCGACACCTATATCTGAAATGCCAATCGACACCTATATCTGAAATGCCTATCGACACCTATATCTGAAATGCCTATCGACACCTATATCTGAAATGCCTATCGACACCTATATCTGAAATGCCTATCGACACCTATATCTGAAATGCCTATCGACACCTATATCTGAAATGCCTATCGACACCTATATCTGAAATGCCTATCGACACCTATATCTGAAATGCCTATCGACACTCATATCTGAAATGCCTATCGACACCTATATCTGAAATGCCTATCGACACCTATATCTGAAATGCCTATCGACACCTATATCTAAAAAGCCTATCGACACCTATATCTGAAATGCCTATCGACACCTATATCTGAAATGCCTTTCGACACCTATATCTGAAATGCCTATCGACACCTATTTTTGAAATGCCTATCGGAAACTACATCTGAAATGCCTATCAGCACCTAAATTTGAAATGCCTATCGGCAACCATATCTGGAATGCCTATCGGGACCTATATTTGAAATGCCTATCGACTTCTATATCTGAAATGCCTATCGGCACCTATTTTTAAAATCCCAATCGGCAACTATATCTGAAATGCCTATCGGCACCTATATCTGAAATGCCTATCGACTCCTATATCTGAAATGCCTATCGACACCTATATCTGAAATGCCTATCAACACCTATATCTGAAATGCCTATCGACACCTATATCTGAAATGCCTATCGACACCTATATCTGAAATGCCTATCGACACCTATATCTGAAATGCCTATCGACACCTATTTTTGAAATGCCTATCGGAAACTACATCTGAAATGCCTATCAGCACCTATATTCGAAATGCCTATCGGCAACCATATCTGGAATGCCTATCGGCACCTATATTTGAAATGCCTATCGGCTTCTATATCTGAAATGCCTATCGGCACCTATTTTTAAAATGCCATTTGGCAACTATATCTGAAATGCCTATCGGCACCTATTTTTAAAATGCCGATCGGCAACTATATCTGAAATGCCTATCGGCACCTATATCTGAAATGCCTATCGACACCTATATCTGAAATGCCTATCGACACCTATATCTGAAATGCCTATCGACACCTATATCTGAAATGCCTATCGACACCTATATCTGAAATGCCTATCGACACCTATATCTGAAATGCCTATCGACACCTATATCTGAAATGCCTATCGACACCTATATCTGAAATGCCTATTGACACCTATATCTGAAATGCCTATCGACACCTATTTTTGAAATGCCTATCGGAAACTACTTCTGAAATTCCTATCAGCACCTATATTTGAAATGCCTATCGGCAACCATATCTGGAATGCCTATCGGCACCTATATTTGAAATGCCTATCGGCTTCTATATCTGAAATGCCTATCGGCACCTATTTTTAAAATGCCAATCGGCAACTATATCTGAAATGCCTATCGGCACCTATATCTGAAATGCCTATCGACACCTATATCTAAAATGCCTATCGACACCTATATCTGAAATGCCTATCGACACCAATATCTGAAATGCCTATCGACACCTATATCTGAAATGCCTATCGACACCTATATCTGAAATGCCTATCGACACCTATATCTGAAATGCCTATCGACACCTATATCTGAAATGCCTATCGACACCTATATCTGAAATGCCTATCGACACCTATTTTTGAAATGCCTATCGGAAACTACATCTGAAATGCATATCAGCACCTATATTTGAAATACCTATTGGCAACCATATCTGGAATGCCTATCGGCACCTATATTTGAAATGCCTATCGGCTTCTATATCTGAAATGCCTATCGGCACCTATTTTTAAAATGCCAATCGGCAACTATATCTGAAATGCCTATCGGCACTTATATCTGAAATGCCTATCGACACCTATATCTGAAATGCCTATCGACACCTATATCTGAAATGCCTATCGACACCTATATCTGAAATGCCTATCGACACCTATATCTGAAATGCCTATCGACACCTATATCTGAAATGCCTATCGACACCTATATCTGAAATGCCTTTCGACACCTATATCTGAAATGCCTATCGACACCTATTTTTGAAATACCTATCGGAAACTACATCTAAAATGCCTATCAGCACCTATATTTGAAATGCCTATCGGCAACCATATCTGGAATGCCTATCGGCACCTATATTTGAAATGCCTATCGGCTTCTATATCTGAAATGCCTATCGGCACCTATTTTTAAAATGCCAATCGGCAACTATATCTGAAATGCCTATCGGCACCTATATCTGAAATGCCTATCGACACCTATATCTGAAATGCCTATCGACACCTATATCTGAAATGCCTATCGACACCTATATCTGAAATGCCTATCGTCACCTATATCTGAAATGCCTATCGACACCTATATCTGAAATGCCTATCGACACCTATATCTGAAATGCCTATCGACACCTATATCTGAAATGCCTATCGACACCTATATCTGAAATGCCTATCGACACCTATTTTTGAAATGCCTATCGGAAACTACATCTGAAATGCCTATCAGCACCTATATTTGAAATGCTTATCGGCAACCATATCTGGAATGCCTATCGGCACCTATATTTGAAATGCCTATCGGCTTCTATATCTGAAATGCCTATCGGCACCTATTTTTAAAATGCCAATCGGCAACTATATCTGAAATGCCTATCGGCACCTATATCTGAAATGCCTATCGACACCTATATCTAAAATGCCTATCGACACCTATATCTCAAATGCCTATCGACACCTATATCTGAAATGCCTATCGACACCTATATCTGAAATGCCTATCGACACATATATCTGAAATGCCTATCGACACCTATATCTGAAATGCCTATCGACACCTATATCTGAAATGCCTCTCGACACCTATATCTGAAATGCCTATCGACACCTATATCTGAAATGCCTATCGACACCTATATCTGAAATGCCTATCGACACTCATATCTGAAATGCCTATCGACACCTATATCTGAAATGCCTATCGGCAACTATATCTGAAATGCCTATCGGCACCTATATCTGAAATGCCTATCGACTCCTATATCTGAAATGCCTATCGACACCTATATCTGAAATGCCTATCAACACCTATATCTGAAATGCCTATCGACACCTATATCTGAAATGCCTATCGACACCTATATCTGAAATGCCTATCGACACCTATATCTGAAATGCCTATCGACACCTATTTTTGAAATGCCTATCGGAAACTACATCTGAAATGCCTATCAGCACCTATATTCGAAATGCCTATCGGCAACCATATCTGGAATGCCTATCGGCACCTATATTTGAAATGCCTATCGGCTTCTATATCTGAAATGCCTATCGGCACCTATTTTTAAAATGCCATTTGGCAACTATATCTGAAATGCCTATCGGCACCTATATCTGAAATGCCTATCGACACCTATATCTGAAATGCCTATCGACACCTATATCTGAAATGCCTATCGACACCTATATCTGAAATGCCTATCGACACCTATATCTCAAATGCGTATCGACACCTATATCTGAAATGCCTATCGACACCTATATCTGAAATGCCTATCGACACCTATATCTGAAATGCCTATCGACACCTATATCTGAAATGCCTATCGACACCTATTTTTGAAATGCCTATCGGAACTACATCTGAAATGCCTATCAGCACCTATATTTGAAATGCCTATCGGCAACCATATCTGGAATGCCTATCGGCACCTATATTTGAAATGCCTATCGGCTTCTATATCTGAAATGCCTATCGGCACCTATTTTTAAAATGCCAATCGGCAACTATATGTGAAATGCCTATCGGCACCTATATCTGAAATGCCTATCGACACCTATATCTGAAATGCCTATCGACACCTATATCTGAAATGCCTATCGACACCTATATCTGAAATGCCTATCGACACCTATATCTGAAATGCCTATCGACACCTATATCTGAAATGCCTATCGACACCTATATCTGAAATGCCTATCGACACCTATATCTGAAATGCCTATCGACACCTATTTTTGAAATGCCTATCGGAAACTACATCTGAAATGCCTATCAGCACCTATATTTGAAATGCCTATCGGCAACCATATCTGGAATGCCTATCGGCACCTATATTTGAAATGCCTATCGGCTTCTATATCTGAAATGCCTATCGGCACCTATTTTTAAAATGCCGATCGGCAACTATATCTGAAATGCCTATCGGCACCTATATCTGAAATGCCTATCGACACCTATATCTGAAATGCCTATCGACACCTATATCTGAAATGCCTATCGACACCTATATCTGAAATGCCTATCGACACCTATATCTGAAATGCCTATCGACACCTATATCTGAAATGCCTATCGACACCTATATCTGAAATGCCTATCGACACCTATATCTGAAATGCCTATCGACACCTATTTTTGAAATGCCTATCGGAAACTACTTCTGAAATTCCTATCAGCACCTATATTTCAAATGCCTATCGGCAACCATATCTGGAATGCCTATCGGCACCTATATTTGAAATGCCTATCGGCTTCTATATCTGAAATGCCTATCGGCACCTATTTTTAAAATGCCAATCGGCAACTATATCTGAAATGCCTATCGGCACCTATATCTGAAATGCCTATCGACACCTATATCTAAAATGCCTATCGACACCTATATCTGAAATGCCTATCGACACCAATATCTGAAATGCCTATCGACACCTATATCTGAAATGCCTATCGACACCTATATCTGAAATGCCTATCGACACCTATATCTGAAATGCCTATCGACACCTATATCTGAAATGCCTATCGACACCTATATCTGAAATGCCTATCGACACCTATTTTTGAAATGCCTATCGGAAACTACATCTGAAATGCATATCAGCACCTATATTTGAAATACCTATTGGCAACCATATCTGGAATGCCTATCGGCACCTATATTTGAAATGCCTATCGGCTTCTATATCTGAAATGCCTATCGGCACCTATTTTTAAAATGCCAATCGGCAACTATATCTGAAATGCCTATCGGCACTTATATCTGAAATGCCTATCGACACCTATATCTGAAATGCCTATCGACACCTATATCTGAAATGCCTATCGACACCTATATCTGAAATGCCTATCGACACCTATATCTGAAATGCCTATCGACACCTATATCTGAAATGCCTATTGACACCTATATCTGAAATGCCTTTCGACACCTATATCTGAAATGCCTATCGACACCTATTTTTGAAAGACCTATCGGAAACTACATCTACAATGCCTATCAGCACCTATATTTGAAATGCCTATCGGCAACCATATCTGGAATGCCTATCGGCACCTATATTTGAAATGCCTATCGGCTTCTATATCTGAAATGCCTATCGGCACCTATTTTTAAAATGCCAATCGGCAACTATATCTGAAATGCCTATCGGCACCTATATCTGAAATGCCTATCGACACCTATATCTGAAATGCCTATCGACACCTATATCTGAAATGCCTATCGACACCTATATCTGAAATGCCTATCGTCACCTATATCTGAAATGCCTATCGACACCTATATCTGAAATGCCTATCGACACCTATATCTGAAATGCCTATCGACACCTATATCTGAAATGCCTATCGACACCTATATCTGAAATGCCTATCGACACCTATTTTTGAAATGCCTATCGGAAACTACATCTGAAATGCCTATCAGCACCTATATTTGAAATGCTTATCGGCAACCATATCTGGAATGCCTATCGGCACCTATATTTGAAATGCCTATCGGCTTCTATATCTGAAATGCCTATCGGCACCTATTTTTAAAATGCCAATCGGCAACTATATCTGAAATGCCTGTCGGCACCTATATCTGA
Organism: Venustoraphidia nigricollis; assembly: GCA_034508555.1. Taxonomy (NCBI): domain Eukaryota; kingdom Metazoa; phylum Arthropoda; class Insecta; order Raphidioptera; family Raphidiidae; genus Venustoraphidia; species Venustoraphidia nigricollis. Next base: position 70,214 of record JAVRKA010000483.1, read on the forward strand.
AATGCCTATCGACACCTATATCTAAAATGCCTATCGACACCTATATCTGAAATGCCTATCGACACCTATATCTGAAATGCCTATCGACACCTATATCTGAAATGCCTATCGACACCTATATCTGAAATGCCTATCGACACCTATATCTGAAATGCCTATCGACACCTATATCTGAAATGCCTATCGACACCTATTTTTGAAATGCCTATCGGAAACTACATCTGAAATGCCTATCAGCACCTATATTTGAAATGCTTATCGGCAACCATATCTGGAATGCCTATCGGCACCTATATTTGAAATGCCTATCGGCTTCTATATCTGAAATGCCTATCGGCACATATTTTTAAAATGCCAATCGGCAACTATATCTGAAATGCCTATCGTCACCTATATCTGAAATGCCTATCGACACCTATATCTAAAATGCCTATCGACACCTATATCTGAAATGCCTATCGATACCTATATCTGAAATGCCTCTCGACACCTATATCTGAAATGTCTTTCGACACCTATATCTGAAATGCCTATCGACACCTATATCTGAAATGCCTATCGACACCTATATCTGAAATGCCTATCGACACCTATTTTTGAATTGCCTATCGGAAACTACATCTGAAATGCCTATCAGCACCTATATTTGAAATGCCTATCGGCAACCATATCTGGAATGCCTATCGGCACCTATATTTGAAATGCCTATCGGCTTCTATATCTGAAATGCCTATCGGCACCTATTTTTAAAATGCCAATCGGCAACTATATTTGAAATGCCTATCGGCACCTATATCTGAAATGCCTATCGACACCTATATCTGAAATGCCTATCGACACCTATATCTGAAATGCCTATCGACACCTATATCTGAAATGCCTATCGACACCTATATCTGAAATGCCTATCGACACCTATATCTGAAATGCCTATCGACACCTATATCTGAAATGCCTATCGACACCTATATCTGAAATGCCTATCGACACCTATATCTGAAATGCCTATCGACACCTATTTTTGAAATGCCTATCGGAAACTACATCTGAAATGCCTATCAGCACCTATATTTGAAATGCCTATCGGCAACCATATCTGGAATGCCTATCGGCACCTATATTTGAAATGCCTATCGGCTTCTATATCTGAAATGCCTTTCGGCACCTATTTTTAAAATGCCAATCGGCAACTATATCTGAAATGCCTATCGGCACCTATATCTGAAATGCCTATCGACACCTATATCTGAAATGCCTATCGACACCTATATCTGAAATGCCTATCGACACCTATTTTTGAAATGCCTATCGGAAACTACATCTGAAATGCCTATCAGCACCTATATTTGAAATGCCTATCGGCAACCATATCTGGAATGCCTATCGGCACCTATATTTGAAATGCCTATCGGCTTCTATATCTGAAATGCCTATCGGCACCTATTTTTAAAATGACAATCGGCAACTATATTTGAAATGCCTATCGGCACCTATATCTGAAATGCCTATCGACACCTATATCTGAAATGCCTATCGACACCTATATCTGAAATGCCTATCGACACCTATATCTGAAATGCCTATCGACACCTATATCTGAAATGCCTATCGACACCTATTTCTGAAATGCCTATCGACACCTATATCTGAAATGCCTATCGACACCTATATCTGAAATGCCTATCGACACCTATATCTGAAATGCCTATCGACACCTATTTTTGAAATGCCTATCGGAAACTACATCTGAAATGCCTATCAGCACCTATATTTGAAATGCCTATCGGCAACCATATCTGGAATGCCTATCGGCACCTATATTTGAAATGCCTATCGGCTTCTATATCTGAAATGCCTATCGGCACCTATTTTTAAAATGCCAATCGGCAACTTTATCTGAAATACCTATCGGCACCTATATCTGAAATGCCTATCGACACCTATATCTGAAATGCCTATCGACACCTATATCTGATATGCCTATCGACACCTATATCTGAAATGCCTATCGACACCTATATCTGAAATGCCTATCGACACCTATATCTGAAATGCCTATCGACACCTATATCTGAAATGCCTATCGACACCTATATCTGAAATGCCTATCGACACCTATTTTTGAAATGCCTATCGGAAACTACATCTGAAATGCCTATCAGCACCTATATTTGAAATGCCTATCGGCAACCATATCTGGAATGCCTATCGGCACCTATATTTGAAATGCCTATCGGCTTCTATATCTGAAATGCCTATCGGCACCTATTTTTAAAATGCCAATCGGCAACTATATCTAAAATGCCTATCGGCACCTATATCTGAAATGACTATCGACACCTATATCTGAAATGCCTATCGACACCTATATCTGAAATGCCTATCGACACCTATATCTGAAATGCCTATCGACACCTATATCTGAAATGCCTATCGACACCTATATCTGAAATGCCTATCGACACCTATATCTGAAATGCCTATCGACACCTATATCTGAAATGCCTATCGACACCTATATCTGAAATGCCTATCGACACCTATTTTTGAAATGCCTATCGAAAACTACATCTGAAATGCCTATCAGCACCTATATTTGAAATGCCTATCGGCAACCATATCTGAAATGCCTATCGGCACCTATATTTGAAATGCCTATCGGCTTCTATATCTGAAATGCCTATCGGCACCTATTTTTAAAATGCCAATCGGCAACTATATCTGAAATGCCTATCGGCACCTATATCTGAAATGCCTATCGACACCTATATCTGAAATGCCTATCGACACCTATATCTGAAATGCCTATCGACACCTATATCTGAAATGCCTATCGACACCTATATCTGAAATGCCTATCGACACCTATATCTAAAATGCCTATCGACACCTATATCTGAAATGCCTATCGACACCTATTACTGAAATGCCTATTGACACCTATTTTTGAAATGCCTATCGGAAACTGCATCTGAAATGCCTATCAGCACATATATTTGAAATGCCTATCGGCAAACATATCTGGAATGCCTATCGGCACCTATATTTGAAATGCCTATCGGCTTCTATATCTGAAATGCCTATCGGCACCTATTTTTAAAATGCCAATCGGCAACTATATCTGAAATGCCTATCGGCGCCTATATCTGAAATGCCTATCGACACCTATATCTGAAATGCCTATCGACACCTATATCTGAAATGCCTATCGACACCTATATCTGAAATGCCTATCGACACCTATATCTGAAACGCCTATCGACAACTATATCTGAAATGCCTATCGACACCTATATCTGAAATGCCTATCGACACCTATATCTGAAATGCCTATCGACACCTATTTTTGAAATGCCTATCGGAAACTACATCTGAAATGCCTATCAGCACCTAAATTTGAAATGACTATCGGCAACCATATCAGGAATGCCTATCGGCACCTATATTTGAAAAGCCTATCGGCTTCTATATCTGAAATGCCTATCGGCACCTATTTTTAAAATGCCAATCGGCAACTATATCTGAAATGCCTATCGGCACCTATATCTGAAATGCCTATCGACACCTATATCTGAAATGCCTATCGACACCTATATCTGAAATGCCTATCGACACCTATATCTGAAATGCCTATCGACACCTATATCTGTTTTGCCTATCGACACCTATATCTGAAATGCCTATTGACACCTATATCTGAAATGCCTATCGACACCTATATCTGAAATGCCTATCGACACCTATATCTGAAATGCCTATCGACACCTATTTTTGTAATGCCTATCGGAAACTACATCTGAAATGCCTATCAGCACCTATATTTGAAATGCCTATCGGCAACCATATCTGGAATACCTATCGGCACCTATATTTGAAATGCCTATCGGCTTCTATATCTGAAATGCCTATCGGCACCTATTTTTAAAATGCCAATCGGCAACTATATCTGAAATGCCTATCGGCACCTATATCTGAAATGCCTATCGACACCTATATCTGAAATGCCTATCGACACCTATATCTGAAATGCCTATCGACACCTATATCTGAAATGCCTATCGACACCTATATCTGAAATGCCTATCGACACCTATATCTGAAATGCCTATCGACACCTATATCTGAAATGCCTATCGACACCTATATCTGAAATGCCTATCGACAACTATTTTTGAAATGCCTATCGGAAACTACATCTGAAATGCCTATCAGCACCTATATTTGAAATGCCTATCGGCAACCATATCTGGAATGCCTATCGGCACCTATATTTGAAATGCCTATCGGCTTCTATATCTGAAATGCATATCGGCACCTATTTTTAAAATGCCAATCGGCAACTATATCTGAAATGCCTATCGGCACCTATATCTGAAATGCCTATCGACAACTATATCTGAAATGCCTATCGACACCTATATCTGAAATGCCTATCGACACCTATATCTGAAATGCCTATCGACACCTATATCTGAAATGCCTATCGATACCTATATCTGAAATGCCTATCGACACCTATATCTGAAATGCCTATCGACACCTATATCTGAAATACCTATCGACACCTATTTTTGAAATGCCTATCGGAAACTACATCTGAAATGCCTATCAGCACCTATATTTGAAATGCCTATCGGCAACCATATGTGGAATGCCAATCGGCACCTATATTTGAAATGCCTATCGGCTTCTATATCTGAAATGCCTATCGGCACCTATTTTTAAAATGCCAATCGGCAACTATATCTGAAATGCCTATCGGCACCTATATCTGAAATGCCTATCGACACCTATATCGGAAATGCCTATCGACACCTATATCTGAAATGCCTATCGACACCTATATCTGAAATGCCTATCGACACCTATATCTGAAATGCCTATCGACACCTATATCTGAAATGCCTATCGACACCTATATCTGAAATGCCTATCGACACCTATATCTGAAATGCCTATCGACACCTATATCTGAAATGCCTATCGACACCTATATCTGAAATGCCTATCGACACCTATATCTGAAATGCCTATCGACACCTATATCTGAAATGCCTATCGACACCTATATCTGAAATGCCTATCGACACCTATATCTGAAATGCCTATCGACACCTATTTTTGAAATGCCTATCGGAAACTACATCTGAAATGCCTATCAGCACCTATATTTGAAATGCCTATCGGCAACCATATCTGGAATGCCATCGGCACCTATATTTGAAATGCCTATCGGCTTCTATATCTGAAATGCCTATCGGCACCTATTTTTAAAATGCCAATCGGCAACTATATCTGAAATGCCTATCGGCACCTATATCTGAAATGCCTATCGACACCTATATCTGAAATGCCTATCGACACCTATATCTGAAATGCCTATCGACACCTATATCTAAAATGCCTATCGACACCTATATCTGAAATGCCTATCGACACCTATATCTGAAATGCCTATCGACACCTATATCTGAAATGCATATCGACACCTATATCTGAAATGCCTATCGACACCTATTTTTGAAATGCCTATCGGAAACTACATCTGAAATGCCTATCAGCACCTATATTTGAAATGCCTATCGGCAACCATATCTGGAATGCCTATCGGCACCTATATTTGAAATGCCTATCGGCTTCTATATCTGAAATGCCTATCGGCACCTATTTTTAAAATGCCAATCGGCAACTATATCTGAAATGCCTATCGGCACCTATATCTGAAATGCCTATCGACACCTATATCAGAAATGCCTATCGACACCTATATCTGAAATGCCTATCGACACCTATATCTGAAATCCCTATCGACACCTATATCTGAAATGCCTATCGACACCTATTTTTGAAATGCCTATCGGAAACTACATCTGAAATGCCTATCAGCACCTATATTTGAAATGCCTATCGGCAACCATATCTGGAATGCCTATCGGCACCTATATTTGAAATGCCTATCGGCTTCTATATCTGAAATGCCTATCGGCACCTATTTTTAAAATGCCAATCGGCAACTATATCTGAAATGCCTATCGGCACCTATATCTGAAATGCCTATCGACACCTATATCTGAAATGCCTATCGGCACCTATTTTTGAAATGCCTATCGGAAACTACATCTGAAATGCCTATCAGCACCTATATTTGAAATGCCTATCGGCAACCATATCTGGAATGCCTATCGGCACCTATATTTGAAATGCCTATCGGCTTCTATATCTGAAATGCCTATCGGCACCTATTTTTAAAATGCCAATCGGCAACTATATCTGAAATGCCTATCGGCACCTATATCTGAAATGCCTTACGACACCTATATCTGAAATGCCTATCGACACCTATATCTGAAATGCCTATCGACACCTATATCTGAAATGCCTATCGACACCTATATCTGAAATGCCTATCGACACCTATATCTGAAATGCCTATCGACACCTATATCTGAAATGCCTATCGACACCTATATCTGAAATGCCTATCGACACCTATTTTTGAAATGCCTATCGGAAACTACATCTGAAATGCCTATCAGCACCTATATTTGAAATGCCTATCGGCAACCATATCTGGAATGCCTATCGGCACCTATATTTGAAATGCCTATCGGCTTCTATATCTGAAACGCCTATCGGCACCTATTTTTAAAATGCCAATCGGCAACTATATCTGAAATGCCTATCCGCACCTATATCTGAAATGCCTATCGACACCTATATCTGAAATGCCTATCGACACCTATATCTGAAATGCCTATCGACACCTATATCTGAAATGCCTATCGACACCTATATCTGAAATGCCTATCGACACCTAAATCTGAAATGCCTATCGACACCTATATCTGAAATGCCTATCGACACCTATATCTGAAATGCCTATCGACACCTATTTTTGAAATGCCTATCGGAAACTACATCTGAAATGCCTATCAGCACCTATATTTGAAATGCCTATCGGCAACCATATCTGGAATGCCTTTCGGCACCTATATTTGAAATGCCTATCGGCTTCTATATCTGAAATGCCAATCGGCACCTATTTTTAAAATGCTAATCGGTAACTATATCTGAATACCTATCGGCACCTATATCTGAAATGCCTATCGACACCTATATCTGAAATGCCTATCGACACCTATATCTGAAATGCCTATCGACACCTATATCTGAAATGCCTATCGACACCTATATCTGAAATGCCTATCGACACCTATATCTGAAATGCCTATCGACACCTATATCTGAAATGCCTATCGACACCTATTTTTGAAATGCCTATCGGAAACTACATCTGAAATGCCTATCAGCACCTATATTTGAAATGCCTATCGGCAACCATATCTGGAATGCCTATCGGCACCTATATTTGAAATGCCTATCGGCTTCTATATCTAAAATGCCTATCGGCACCTATTTTTAGAATGCTAATCGGCAACTATATCTGAAATCCCTATCGGCACCTATATCTGAAATGCCTATCGACACCTATATCTGAAATGCCTATCGACACCTATATCTGAAATGCCTATCGACACCTATATCTGAAATGCCTATCGACACCTATATCTGAAATGCCTATCGACACCTATATCTGAAATGCCTATCGACACCTATATCTGAAATGCCTATCGACACCTATTTTTGAAATGCCTATCGGAAACTACATCTGAAATGCCTATCAGCACCTATATTTAAAATGCCATTCGGCAACCATATCTGGAATGCCTATCGGCACCTATATTTGAAATGCCCATCGGCTTCTATATCTGAAATGCCTATCGGCACTATTTTTAAAATGCCAATCGGCAACTATATCTGAAATGCCTATCGGCACCTATATCTGAAATGCCTAAAGACACCTATATCTGAAATGCCTATCGACACCTATATCTGAAATGCCTATCGACACCTATATCTGAAATGCCTATCGACACCTATATCTGAAATGCCTATCGACACCTATATCTGAAATGCCTATCGACACCTATATCTGAAATGCCTATCGACACCTATATCTGAAATGCCTATCGACACCTATTTTTGAAATGCCTATCGGAAACTACATCTGAAATGCCTATCAGCACCTATATTTGAAATGCCTATCGGCAACCATATCTGGAATGCCTATCGGCACCTATATTTGAAATGCCTATCGGCTTCTATATCTGAAATGCCTATCGGCACCTATTTTTAAAATGCCAATCGGCAACTATATCTGAAATGCCTATCGGCACCTATATCTGAAATGCCTATCGACACCTATATCTGAAATGCCTATCGACACCTATATCTGAAATGCCTATCGACACCTTATCTGAAATGCCTATCGACACCTATATCTGAAATGCCTATCGACACCTATATCTGAAATGCCTATCGACACCTATATCTGAAATGCCTATCGACACCTATATCTGAAATGCCTATCGACACCTATTTTTGAAATGCCTATCGGAAACTACATCTGAAAAGCCTATTAGCACCTATATTTAAAATGCCTATCGGCAACCATATCTGGAATGCCTATCGGCACCTATATTTGAAATGCCTATCGGCTTCTATATCTGAAATGCCTATCGGCACCTATTTTTAAAATGCCAATCGGCAACTATATCTGAAATGCCTATCGGCACCTATATCTGAAATGCCTATCGACACCTATATCTGAAATGCCTATCGACACCTATATCTGAAATGCCTATCGACACCTATATCTGAAATGCCTATCGACACCTATATCTGAAATGCCTATCGACACCTATATCTAAAATGCCTATCGACACCTATATCTGAAATGCCTATCGACACCTATATCTGAAATGCCTATCGACACCTATTTTTGAAATGCCTATCGGAAACTACATCTGAAATGCCTATCAGCACCTATATTTGAAATGCCTATCGGCAACCATATCTGGAATGCCTATCGGCACCTATATTTGAAATGCCTATCGGCTTCTATATCTGAAATGCCTATCGGCACCTATTTTTTAAAATGCCAATCGGCAACTATATCTGAAATGCCTATCGGCACCTATATCTGAAATGCCTATCGACACCTATATCTGAAATGCCTATCGACACCTATATCTGAAATGCCTATCGACACTTATATATCTGAAATGCCTATCGACACCTATATCTGAAATGCCTATCGACACCTATTTTTGAAATGCCTATCGGAAACTACATCTGAAATGCCTATCAGCACCTATATTTGAAATGCCTATCGGCAACCATATCTGGAATGCCTATCGGCACCTATATTTGAAATGCCTATCGGCTTCTATATCTGAAATGCCTATCGGCACCTATTTTTAAAATGCCAATCGGCAACTATATCTGAAATGCCTATCGGCACCTATATCTGAAATGCCTATCCACACCTATATCTGAAATGCCTATCGACACCTATATCTGAAATGCCTATCGACACCTATATCTGAAATGCCTATCGACACCTATATCTGAAATGCCTATCGACACCTATATCTGAAATGCCTATCGACACCTATATCTGAAATGCCTATCGACACCTATATCTGAAATGCCTATCGACACCTATATCTGAAACGCCTATCGACACCAATATCTGAAATGCCTATCGGCACCTATTTTTGAAATGCCTATCGAAAACTACATCTGAAATGCCTATCAGCACCTATATTTGAAATGCCTATCGGCAACCATATCTGGAATGCCTATCGGCACCTATATTTGAAATGCCTATCGGCTTCTATATCTGAAATGCCTATCGACACCTATTTTAAAAATGCCAATTGGCAACTATAACTGCAATGCCTATCGGCACCTATATCTGAAATGCCTATCGGTACCTATTTTTGAAATGCCTATCGGAAACTACATCTGAAATGCCTATCTGCTCCTATATTTGAAATGCCTATCGGCAACCATATCTGAAATGCCTATCGACACTTATATTTGAAATACCTATCGGCTTCTATATCTGAAATGCCTATCGGCACCTGTTTTTAAAATGCCAATCGGCAACTATATCTGAAATGCCTATCGGCACCTATATCTGAATTGCCTATCGGCATCAATTTTTGAAATGCCTATCGGAAACTACATCTAAAATGCCTATCAGCACCTATATTTGAAATGCCTATAGGCAACCATATCTGGAATGCCTATCGGCACCTATATTAGAAATGCCTATCGGCTTCTATATCTGAAATGCCTATCGGCACTTATTTTTAAAATGCCAATTGGCAACTATATCTGAAATGCCTATCGGCAACTATATCTGAAATGCCTATCGGCACCTATTTTTGAAATGCCTATCGGAAACTACATCTGAAATGCCTATCAGCACCTATATTTGAAATGCCTATCTGCAACCATATCTGGGATGCCTATCGGCACCTATATTTGAAATGCCTATTGGCTTCTATATCTGAAATGCCTATCGGCACCTATATCTGAAATGCCTATCGGCACCTATTTTTGTAATGCCTTTCGGAAACTACATCTAAAATGCCTATCTGCTCCTATATTTGAAATGCCTATCGGCAACCATATCTGAAAAGCCTATCGACACTTATATTTGAAATACCTATCGGCTTCTATATCTGAAATGCCTATCGGCACCTGTTTTTAAAATGCTAATCGGCAACTATATCTGAAATGCCTATCGGCACCTATATCTGAAATGCCTATCGGCACCTATTTTAAAATGCCTATCGGAAACTACATCTGAAATGCTTATCAGCACCTATATTTGAAATGCCTATCGGCAACCATATCTGAAATGCCTATCGACACCTATATTTGAAATACCTATCGGCTTCTATATCTGAAATGCCTATCGGCACCTATTTTTAAAATGCCAATCGGTAAATATATCTGAAATGCCTATCGGCACCTATATCTAAAATTCCTATCGGCACCAATTTCAAGAAATGCCTATCGGAAACTACATCTGGAATGCCTATCAGCACCTATATTTGAAATGCCTATCAGCACCCACATCAGAAATGCCAATCGGCACCTATACCTGAAATGCCTTTCGGCATTTATATCTGAAATGCCTATCGACACCTATTTTTAAAATGCCAATCGGCAACTATATCCGAAATGCCTATCGGCACCTATATCTGAAATGCCTATCGGCACCTATTTTTGAAATGCCTATCGGAAACTTAATCTGAAATGCCTATCAGCACCTATATTTGAAATGCCTATCGGCAACCATATCTGAAATGCCTATCGGCACCTATATTTGAAATGCCTATCGGCTTCTATATCTGAAATGCCTATCGGCACATATTTTTAAAATGCTAATCGGCATCTATATCTGTAATGCCTATCAGCACCTATATCTGAAATGCCTATCGGCGCCTATTTTTGAAATGCCTATCGGAAACTACATCTGAAATGCCTATCCGCACCTATTTTTGAAATGCCTATCGGAAACTACATCTGAAATGCTTATCAGCACCTATATTTGAAATGCCTATCGGCAACCATATCTGGAATGCCTATCGGCACCTATATTTGAAATGCCTATCGGCTTCTATATCTGAAATGCCTATCGGCACATATTTTTAAAATGCTAATCGGCATCTATATCTGTAATGCCTATCAGCACCTATATCTGAAATGCCTATCGGCGCCTATTTTTGAAATGCCTATCGGAAACTACATCTGAAATGCCTATCCGCACCTATTTTTGAAATGCCTATCGGAAACTACATCTGAAATGCTTATCAGCACCTATATTTGAAATGCCTATCGGCTTCTATATCTGAAATGCCTATCGGCACCTATATCTGAAATGCCTATCGACACCTATATCTGAAATGCCTATCGGCACCTATATTTGAAATGCCTATCGGCTTCTATATCTGAAATGCCTATCGGCACCTATTTTTAAAATGCCAATCGGCAACTATATCTGAAATGCCTATCGGCACCTATATCTGAAATGCCTATCGACACCTATTTCTGAAATGCCTATCGACACCTATATCTGAAATGCCTATCGACACCTATATCTGAAATGCCTATCGACACCTATATCTGAAATGCCTATCGACACCTATATCTGAAATGCCTATCGACACCTATATCTGAAATGCCTATCGACACCTATTTTTGAAATGCCTATCGGAAACTACATCTGAAATGCCTATCAGCACCTATATTTGAAATGCCTATCGGCAACCATATCTGGAATGCCTATCGGCACCTATATTTGAAATGCCTATCGGCTTCTATATCTGAAATGCCTATCGGCACCTATTTTTAAAATGCCAATCGGCAACTATATCTGAAATGCCTATCGGCACCTATATCTGAAATGCCTATCGACACCTATATCTGAAATGCCTATCGACACCTATATCTGAAATGCCTATCGACACCTATATCTGAAATGCCTACCGACACCTATATCTGAAATGCCTATCTTCACCTATATCTGAAATGCCTATCGACACCTATATCTGAAATGCCTATCGACACATATCTGAAATGCCTATCGACACCTATATCTGAAATGCCTATCGACACCTATTTTTGAAATGCCTATCGTAAACTACATCTGAAATGCCTATCAGCACCTATATTTGAAATGCCTATCGGCAACTATATCTGGAATGCCTATCGACACCTATATCTGAAATGCCTATCGACACCTATATCTGAAATGCCTATCGACACCTATTTTTGAAATGCCTATCGGAAACTACATCTGAAATGCCTATCAGCACCTATATTTGAAATGCCTATCGGCAACCATATCTGGAATGCCTATCGGCACCTATATTTGAAATGCCTATCGACACCTATATCTAAAATGCCTATCGACACCTATATCTGAAATGCCTATCGACACCTATATCTAAAATGCCTATCGACACCTATATCTGAAATGCCTATCGACACCTATTTTTGAAATGCCTATCGGAAACTACATCTGAAATGCCTATCAGCACCTATATTTGAAATGCCTATCGGCAACCATATCTGGAATTCCAATCGGCACCTATATTTGAAATGCCTATCGGCTTCTATATCTGAAATGCCTATCGGCACCTATTTTTAAAATGCCAATCGGCAACTATATCTGAAATGCCTATCGGCACCTTTATCTGAAATGCCTATCGACACCTATATCTGAAATGCCTATCGACACATATATCTGAAATGCCTATCGACACCTATATCTGAAATGCCTATCGACACCTTTATCTGAAATGCCTATCGACACCTATATCTGAAATGCCTATCGACACCTATATCTGAAATGCCTATCGACACCTATATCTGAAATGCCTATCGACACCTATTTTTTAAATGCCTATCGGAAACTACATCTAAAATGCCTATCAGCACCTATATTTGAAATGCCTATCGGTAACCATATCTGGAATGCATATCGGCACCTATATTTGAAATGCCTATCGGCTTCTATATCTGAAATGCCTATCGGCACCTATTTTTAAAATGCCAATCGGCAACTATATCTGAAATGCCTATCAGCACCTATATCTGAAATGCCTATCGACACCTATATCTGAAATGCCTATCGACACTATATCTGAATTGCCTATCGACACCTATATCTGAAATGCCTATCGACAACTATATCTGAAATGCCTATCGACACCTATATCTGAAATGCCTATCGACACCTATATCTGAAATGCCTATCGCACCTATATCTGAAATGCCTATCGACACCTATATCTGAAATGCCTATCGACACCTATATCTGAAATGCCTATCGACACCTATATCTGAAATGCCTATCGACACCTATATCTGAAATGCCTATCGACACCTATATCTGAAATGCCTATCGACACCTATATCTGAAATGCCTATCGACACCTATTTTTGAAATGCCTATCGGAAACTACATCTGAATGCCTATCAGCACCTATATTTGAAATGCCTATCGGAACCATATCTGGAATGCCTATCGGCACCTATATTTGAAATGCCTATCGGCTTCTATATCTAAAATGCCTATCGGCACCTATTTTTAAAATGCCAATCGGCAAATATATCTGAAATGCCTATCGGCACCTATATCTGAAATGCCTATCGACACCTATATCTGAAATGCCTATCGACACCTATATCTGAAATGCCTATCGACACCTATATCTGAAATGCCTATCGACACCTATATCTGAAATGCCTATCGACACCTATATCTGAAATGCCTATCGACACCTATATCTGAAATGCCTATCGACACCTATATCTGAAATGCCTATCGACACCTATTTTTGAAATGCCTATCGGAAACTACATCTGAAATGCCTATCAGCACCTATATTTGAAATGCCTATCGGCAACCATATCTGGAATGCCTATCGGCACCCTATATTTGAAAATGCCTATCGGCTTCTATATCTGAAATGCCTATCGGCACCTATTTTTAAAATGCCAATCGGCAACTATATCTGAAATGCCTATCGGCACCTATATCTGAAATGCCTATCGACACCTATATCTGAAATGCCTATCGACACCTATTTTAGAAATGCCTATCGGAAACTACATCTGAAATGCCTATCAGCACCTATATTTGAAATGCCTATCGGCAACCATATCTGGAATGCCTATCGGCACCTATATTTGAAATGCCTATCGGCTTCTATATCTGAAATGCCTATCGGCACCTATTTTTAAAATGCCAATCGGCAACTATATCTGAAATGCCTATCGGCACCTATATCTGAAATGCCTATCGACACCTATATCTGAAATTGCTATCGACACCTATATCTGAAATGCCTATCGACACCTATATCTGAAATGCCTATCGACACCTATATCTGAAATGCCTATCGACACCTATATCTGAAATGCCTATCGACACCTATATCTGAAATGCCTATCGACACCTATATCTGAAATGCCTATCGACACCTATATCTGAAATGCCTATCGACACCTATTTTTGAAATGCCTATCGGAAACTACATCTGGAATGTCTATCAGCACCTATATTTGAAATGCCTATCAGCACCCACATCAGAAATGCCAATCGGCACCTATACCTGAAATGCCTTTCGGCATTTATATCTGAAATGCCTATCGACACCTATTTTTGAAATGCCAATCGGCAACTATATCCGAAATGCCTATCGGCACCTATATCTGAAATGCCTATCGGCACCTATTTTTGAAATGCCTATCGGAAACTTAATCTGAAATGCCTATCAGCACCTATATTTGAAAATGCCTATCGGCAACCATATCTGAAATGCCTATCGACACCTATATTTGAAATACCTATCGGCTTCTATATCTGAAATGCCTATCGGCACCTATTTTTAAAATGCCAATCGGCAACTATATCTGAAATGCCTATCGGCACCTATATCTGAAATGCCTATCGGCACCAATTTTTGAAATGCCTATCGGAAACTACATCTGAAATGCCTATCGGAAACTACATCTGAAATGCCTATCAGCACCTATATTTAAAATGCCTATCGGCAACCATATCTGGAATGCCTATCGGCACCTATATTTGAAATGCCTATCGGCTTCTATAACTGAAATGCCTATCGGCACATATTTTTAAAATGCTAATCGGCATCTATATCTGTAATGCCTATCAGCACCTATATCTGAAATGCCTATCGGCGCCTATTTTTGAAATGCCTATCGGAAACTACATCTGAAATGCCTATCAGCACCAATATTTGAAATGCCTATCGGCACCTATTTCTGAAATGCCTATCCGCACCTATTTTTGAAATGCCTATCGGAAACTAAATCTGAAATGATTATCAGCACCTATATTTGAAATGCCTATCGGCTTCTATATCTGAAATGTCTATCGGCACCTATATCTGAAATGCCTATCGACACCTATATCTGAAATGCCTATCGGCACCTATATTTGAAATGCCTATCGGCTTCTATATCTGAAATGCCTATCGGCACCTATTTTTAAAATGCCAATCGGCAACTATATCTGAAATGCCTATCGGCACCTATATCTGAAATGCCTATCGACACCTATTTCTGAAATGCCTATCGACACCTATATCTGAAATGCCTATCGACACCTATATCTGAAATGCCTATCGACACCTATATCTGAAATGCCTATCGACACCTATATCTGAAATGCCTATCGACACCTATATCTGAAATGCCTATCGACACCTATATCTGAAATGCCTATCGACACCTATTTTTGAAATGCCTATCGGAAACTACATCTGAAATGCCTATCAGCACCTATATTTGAAATGCCTATCGGCAACCATATCTGGAATGCCTATCGGCACCTATATTTAAAATGCCTATCGGCTTCTATATCTGAAATGCCTATCGGCACCTATTTTTAAAATGCCAATCGGCAACTATATCTGAAATGCCTATCGGCACCTATATCTGAAATGCCTATCGACACTTATATCTGAAATGCCTATCGACACCTATATCTGAAATGCCTATCGACACCTATATCTGAAATGCCTACCGACACCTATATCTGAAATGCCTATCTTCACCTATATCTGAAATGCCTATCGACACCTATATCTGAAATGCCTATTGACACATATCTGAAATGCCTTTCGACACCTATATCTGAAATGCCTATCGACACCTATTTTTGAAATGCCTATCGTAAACTACATCTGAAATGCCTATCAGCACCTATATTTGAAATGCCTATCGGCAACCATATCTGGAATGCCTATCGGCACCTATATTTGAAATGCCTATCGGCTTCTATATCTGAAATGCCTATCGGCGCCTATTTTTAAAATGCCAATCGGCAACTATATCTGAAATGCCTATCGGCACCTATATCTGAAATGCCTATCGACACCTATATCTGAAATGCCTATCGACACCTATATCTGAAATGACTATCGACACCTATATCTGAAATGCCTATCGACACCTATATCTGAAATGCCTATCAACACCTATATCTAAAATGCCTATCGACCCCTATATCTGAAATGCCTATCGACACCTATTTTTGAAATGCCTATCGGAAACTACATCTGACATGCCTATCAGCACCTATATTTGAAATGCCTATCGGCAACCATATCTGGAATGCCAATCGGCACCTATATTTGAAATGCCTATCGGCTTCTATATCTGAAATGCCTATCGGCACCTATTTTTAAAATGCTAATCGGCAACTATATCTGAAATGCCTATCGGCACCTTTATCTGAAATGCCTATCGACACCTATATCTGAAATGCCTATCGACACATATATCTGAAATGCCTATCGACACCTATATCTGAAATGCCTATCGACACCTATATCTGAAATGCCTATCGACACCTATATCTGAAATGCCTATCGACACCTATATCTGAAATGCCTATCGACACCTATATCTGAAATGCCTATCGACACCTATTTTTTAGATGCCTATCGGAAACTACATCTGAAATGCCTATCAGCACCTATATTTGAAATGCCTATCGGTAACCATATCTGGAATGCCTATCGGCACCTATATTTGAAATGCCTATCGGCTTCTATATCTGAAATGCCTATCGGCACCTATTTTTAAAATGCCAATCGGCAACTATATCTGAAATGCCTATCAGCACCTATATCTGAAATGCCTATCGACACCTATATCTGAAGTGCCTATCGACACCTATATCTGAATTGCCTATCGACACCTATATCTGAAATGCCTATCGACAACTATATCTGAAATGCCTATCGACACCTATATCTGAAATGCCTATCGACACCTATATCTGAAATGCCTATCGACACCTATATCTGAAATGCCTATCGACACCTATATCTGAAATGCCTATCGACACCTATATCTGAAATGCCTATCGACACCTATATCTGAAATGCCTATCGACACCTATTTTTGAAATGCCTATCGGAAACTACATCTGAAATGCCTATCAGCTCCTATATTTGAAATGCCTATCGGAACCATATCTGGAATGCCTATCGGCACCTATATTTGAAATGCCTATCGGCTTCTATATCTAAAATGCCTATCGGCACCTATTTTTAAAATGCCAATCGGCAACTATATCTGAAATGCCTATCGGCACCTATATCTGAAATGCCTATCGACACCTATATCTGAAATGCCTATCGACACCTATATCTGAAATGCCTATCGACACCTATATCTGAAATGCCTATCGACACCTATATCTGAAATGCCTATCGACACCTATATCTGAAATGCCTATCGACACCTATATCTGAAATGCCTATCGACACCTATATCTGAAATGCCTATCGACACCTATATCTAAAATGCCTATCGAAACCTTTTTTTGAAATGCCTATCGGAAACTACATCTGAAATGCCTATCAGCGCCTATATTTGAAATGCCTATCGGCAACCATATCTGGAATGCCTATCGGCACCTATATTTGAAATGCATATCGGCTTCTATATCTGAAATGCCTATCGGCACCTATTTTTAAAATGCCAATCGGCAACTATATCTGAAATGCCTATCGGCACCTATATCTGAAATGCCTATCGACACCTATATCTGAAATGCCTATCGACACCTATATCTGAAATGCCTATCGACACCTATATCTGAAATGCCTATCGACACCTATGTCTGAAATGCCTATCGACACCTATATCTGAAATGCCTATCGACACCTATATCTGAAATGCCTATCGACACCTATATCTGAAATGCCTTTCGACACCTATATCTGAAATGCCTATCGACACCTATATCTGAAATGCCTATCGACACCTATTTTAGAAATGCCTATCGGAAACTACATCTGAAATGCCTATCAGCACCTATATTTGAAATGCCTATCGGCAACCATATCTGGAATGCCTATCGGCACCTATATTTGAAATGCCTATCGGCTTCTACATCTGAAATGCCTATCGGCACCTATTTTTAAAATGCCAATCGGCAACTATATCTGAAATGCCTATCGGCACCTATATCTGAAATGCCTATCGACACCTATATCTGAAATGCCTATCGACACCTATTTTAGAAATGCCTATCGGAAACTACATCTGAAATGCCTATCAGCACCTATATTTGAAATGCCTATCGGCAACCATATCTGGAATGCCTATCGGCACCTATATTTGAAATGCCTATCGGCTTCTACATCTGAAATGCCTATCGGCACCTATTTTGAAATGCCAATCGGCAACTATATCTGAAATGCCTATCGGCACCTATATCTGAAATGCCTATCGACACCTATATCTGAAATTGCTATCGACACCTATATCTGAAATGCCTATCGACACCTATATCTGAAATGCCTATCGACACCTATATCTGAAATGCCTATCGACACCTATATCTGAAATGCCTATCGACACCTATATCTGAAATGCCTATCGACACCTATTTTTGAAATGCCTATCGGAAACTACATCTGAAATGCCTATCAGCACCTATATTTGAAATGCCTATCGGCAACCATATCTGGAATGCCTATCGGCACCTATATTTGAAATGCCTATCGGCTTCTATATCTGAAATGCCTATCGGCACCTATTTTTAAAATGCCAATCGGCAACTATATCTGAAATGCCTATCGGCACCTATATCTGAAATGCCTTTCGACACCTATATCTGAAATGCCTATCGACACCTATATCTGAAATGCCTATCGACACCTATATCTGAAATGCCTATCGACACCTATATCTGAAATGCCTATCGACACCTATATCTGAAATGCCTATCGACACCTATATCTGAAATGCCTATCGATACCTATATCTGAAATGCCTATCGACACCTATATCTGAAATGCCTATTGACACCTATTTTTGAAATGCCTATCGGAAACTACATCTGAAATGCCTATCAGCACCTATATTTGAAATGCCTATCGGCAACCATATCTGGAATGCCTATCGGCACCTATATTTGAAATGCCTATCGGCTTCTATATCTGAAATGCCTATCGGCACCTATTTTTAAAATGCCAATCGGCAACTATATCTGAAATGCCTATCGTAACTTATATCTGAAATGCCTATCGACACCTATATCTGAAATGCCTATCGACACCTATATCTGAAATGCCTATCGACACCTATATCTGAAATGCCTATCGACACCTATATCTGAAATGCCTATCGACACCTATATCTGAAATGCCTATCGACACCTATATCTGAAATGCCTATCGACACCTATATCTGAAATGCCTATCGACACCTATATCTGAAATGCCTATCGACACCTATTTTTGAAATGCCTATCGGAAACTACATCTGAAATGCCTATCAGCTCCTATATTTGAAATGCCTATCGGAACCATATCTGGAATGCCTATCGGCACCTATATTTGAAATGCCTATCGGCTTCTATATCTAAAATGCCTATCGGCACCTATTTTTAAAATGCCAATCGGCAACTATATCTGAAATGCCTATCGGCACCTATATCTGAAATGCCTATCGACACCTATATCTGAAATGCCTATCGACACCTATATCTGAAATGCCTATCGACACCTATATCTGAAATGCCTATCGACACCTATATCTGAAATGCCTATCGACACCTATATCTGAAATGCCTATCGACACCTATATCTGAAATGCCTATCGACACCTATATCTGAAATGCCTATCGACACCTATATCTAAAATGCCTATCGAAACCTTTTTTTGAAATGCCTATCGGAAACTACATCTGAAATGCCTATCAGCGCCTATATTTGAAATGCCTATCGGCAACCATATCTGGAATGCCTATCGGCACCTATATTTGAAATGCATATCGGCTTCTATATCTGAAATGCCTATCGGCACCTATTTTTAAAATGCCAATCGGCAACTATATCTGAAATGCCTATCGGCACCTATATCTGAAATGCCTATCGACACCTATATCTGAAATGCCTATCGACACCTATATCTGAAATGCCTATCGACACCTATATCTGAAATGCCTATCGACACCTATGTCTGAAATGCCTATCGACACCTATATCTGAAATGCCTATCGACACCTATATCTGAAATGCCTATCGACACCTATATCTGAAATGCCTATCGACACCTATATCTGAAATGCCTATCGACACCTATATCTGAAATGCCTATCGACACCTATTTTAGAAATGCCTATCGGAAACTACATCTGAAATGCCTATCAGCACCTATATTTGAAATGCCTATCGGCAACCATATCTGGAATGCCTATCGGCACCTATATTTGAAATGCCTATCGGCTTCTACATCTGAAATGCCTATCGGCACCTATTTTTAAAATGCCAATCGGCAACTATATCTGAAATGCCTATCGGCACCTATATCTGAAATGCCTATCGACACCTATATCTGAAATGCCTATCGACACCTATTTTAGAAATGCCTATCGGAAACTACATCTGAAATGCCTATCAGCACCTATATTTGAAATGCCTATCGGCAACCATATCTGGAATGCCTATCGGCACCTATATTTGAAATGCCTATCGGCTTCTACATCTGAAATGCCTATCGGCACCTATTTTGAAATGCCAATCGGCAACTATATCTGAAATGCCTATCGGCACCTATATCTGAAATGCCTATCGACACCTATATCTGAAATTGCTATCGACACCTATATCTGAAATGCCTATCGACACCTATATCTGAAATGCCTATCGACACCTATATCTGAAATGCCTATCGACACCTATATCTGAAATGCCTATCGACACCTATATCTGAAATGCCTATCGACACCTATTTTTGAAATGCCTATCGGAAACTACATCTGAAATGCCTATCAGCACCTATATTTGAAATGCCTATCGGCAACCATATCTGGAATGCCTATCGGCACCTATATTTGAAATGCCTATCGGCTTCTATATCTGAAATGCCTATCGGCACCTATTTTTAAAATGCCAATCGGCAACTATATCTGAAATGCCTATCGGCACCTATATCTGAAATGCCTTTCGACACCTATATCTGAAATGCCTATCGACACCTATATCTGAAATGCCTATCGACACCTATATCTGAAATGCCTATCGACACCTATATCTGAAATGCCTATCGACACCTATATCTGAAATGCCTATCGACACCTATATCTGAAATGCCTATCGATACCTATATCTGAAATGCCTATCGACACCTATATCTGAAATGCCTATTGACACCTATTTTTGAAATGCCTATCGGAAACTACATCTGAAATGCCTATCAGCACCTATATTTGAAATGCCTATCGGCAACCATATCTGGAATGCCTATCGGCACCTATATTTGAAATGCCTATCGGCTTCTATATCTGAAATGCCTATCGGCACCTATTTTTAAAATGCCAATCGGCAACTATATCTGAAATGCCTATCGTAACTTATATCTGAAATGCCTATCGACACCTATATCTGAAATGCCTATCGACACCTATATCTGAAATGCCTATCGACACCTATATCTGAAATGCCTATCGACACCTATATCTGAAATGCCTATCGACACCTATATCTGAAATGCCTATCGACACCTATATCTGAAATGCCTATCGACACCTATATCTGAAATGCCTATCGACACCTATTTTTGAAATGCCTATCGGAAACTACATCTGAAATGCCTATCAGCACCTATATTTGAAATGCCTATCGGCAACCATATCTGGAATGCCTATCGGCACCTATATTTGAAATGCCTATCGGCTTCTATATCTGAAATGCCTATCGGCACCTATTTTTAAAATGCCAATCGGCAACTATATCTGAAATGCCTATCGGCACCTATATCTGAAATGCCTATCGACACCTATATCTGAAATGCCTATCGACACCTATATCTGAAATGCCTATCGACACCTATATCTGAAATGCCTATCGACACCTATATCTGAAATGCCTATCGACACCTATATCTGAAATGCCTATCGACACCTATATCTGAAATGCCTATCGACGCCTTTATCTGAAATGCCTATCGACACCTATATCTGAAATGCCTATCGACACCTATTTTTGAAATGCCTATCGGAAACTACATCTGAAATGCCTATCAGCACCTATATTTGAAATGCCTATCGGCAACCATATCTGGAATGCCTATCGGCACCTATATTTGAAATGCCTATCGGCTTCTATATCTGAAATGCCTATCGGCACCTATTTTTAAAATGCTAATCGGCAACTATATCTGAAATGCCTATCGGCACCTATATCTGAAATGCCTATCGACACCTATATCTGAAATGCCTATCGACACCTATATCTGAAATGCCTATCGACACCTATATCTGAAATGCCTATCGACACCTATATCTGAAATGCCTATCGACACCTATATCTGAAATGCCTATCGACACCTATTTTTGAAATGCCTATCGGAAACTACATCTGAAATGCCTATCAGCACCTATATTTGAAATGCCTATCGGCAACCATATCTGGAATGCCTATCGGCACCTATATTTGAAATGCCTATCGGCTTCTATATCTGAAATGCCTATCGGCACCTATTTTTAAAATGCCAATCGGCAACTATATCTGAAATGCCTATCGGCACCTATATCTGAAATGCCTATCGACACCTATATCTGAAATGCCTATCGACACCTATATCTGAAATTCCTATCGACACCTATATCTGAAATGCCTATCGACACCTATATCTGAAATGCCTATCGACACCTATATCTGAAATGCCTATCGACACCTATATCTGAAATGCCTATCGACACCTATATCTGAATTGCCTATCGACACCTATTTTTGAAATGCCTATCGGAAACTACATCTGAAATGCTAATCAGCACCTATATTTGAAATGCCTATCGGCAACCATATCTGGAATGCCTATCGGCACCTATATTTGAAATGCCTATCGGCTTCTATATCTGAAATGCCTATCGGCACCTATTTTTAAAATGCTAATCGGCAACTATATCTGAAATGCCTATCGGCACCTATATCTGAAATGCCTATCGACACCTATATCTGAAATGCCTATCGACACCTATATCTGAAATGCCTATCGACACCTATATCTGAAATGCCTATCGACACCTATATCTGAAATGCCTATCGACACCTATATCTGAAATGCCTATCGACACCTATATCTGAAATGCCTATCGACACCTATATCTGAAATGCCTATCGACACCTATATCTGAAATGCCTATCGACACCTATTTTTGAAATGCCTATCGGCAACTACATCTGAAATGCCTATCAGCACCTATATTTAAAATGCCTATCGGCAACCATATCTGGAATGCCTATCGGCACCTATATTTGAAATGCCTAT
This sequence comes from Venustoraphidia nigricollis, assembly GCA_034508555.1. NCBI lineage: Eukaryota > Metazoa > Arthropoda > Insecta > Raphidioptera > Raphidiidae > Venustoraphidia > Venustoraphidia nigricollis. The sequence continues at coordinate 94,463 of JAVRKA010000483.1, forward strand.
CGGCTTCTATATCTGAAATGCCTATCGGCACCTATTTTTAAGATGCCAATCGGCAACTATATCTGAAATGTCTATCGGCACCTATATCTGAAATGCCTATCGACACCTATATCTGAAATGCCTATCGACACCTATATCTGAAATGCCTATCGACACCTATATCTGAAATGCCTATCGACACCTATATCTGAAATGCCTATCGACACCTATATCTGAAATGCCTATCGACAACTATTTTTGAAATGCCTATCGGAAACTACATCTGAAATGCCTATCAGCACCTATATTTGAAATGCCTATCGGCAACCATATCTGGAATACCTATTGGCACCTATATTTGAAATGCCTATCGGCTTCTATATCTGAAATGCCTATCGGCACCTATTTTTAAAATGCCAATCGGCAACTATATCTGAAATGCCTATCGGCACCTATATCTGAAATGCCTATCGACACCTATATCTAAAATGCCTATCGACACCTATATCTGAAATGCCTATCGACACCTATATCTGAAATGCCTATCGACACCTATATCTGAAATGCCTATCGACACCTATATCTGAAATGCCTATCGACACCTATATCTGAAATGCCTATCGACACCTATATCTGAAATGCCTATCGACACCTATATCTGAAATGCCTATCGACACCTATTTTTGATATGCCTATCGGAAACTACATCTGAAATGCCTATCAGCACCTATATTTGAAATGCCTATCGGCAACCATATCTGGAATGCCTATCGGCACCTATATTTGAAATGCCTATCGGCTTCTATATCTGAAATGCCTATCGGCACCTATTTTTAAAATGCCAATCGGCAACTATATCTGAAATGCCTATTGGCACCTATATCTGAAATGCCTATCGACACCTATATCTGAAATGCCTATCGACACCTATATCTGAAATGCCTATCAACACCTATATCTGAAATGCCTATCGACACCTATATCTGAAATGCCTATCGACACCTATATCTGAAATGCCTATCGACAATTATATCTGAAATGCCTATCGATACCTATATCTGAAATGCCTATCGACACCTATTTTTGAAATGCCTATCGGAAACTACATCTGAAATGCCTATCAGCACCTATATTTGAAATGCCTATCGGCAACCATATCTGGAATGCCTATCGGCACTTATATTTGAAATGCCTAACGGCTTCTATATCTGAAATGCCTATCGGCACATATTTTTAAAATGCCAATCGGCAACTATATCTGAAATGCCTATCGGCACCTATATCTGAAATGCCTATCGACACCTATATCTGAAATGCCTATCGACACCTATATCTGAAATGCTATCGACACCTATATCTGAAATGCCTATCGACACCTATATCTGAAATGCCTATCGCCACCTATATCTGAAATGCCTATCGACACCTATATCTGAAATGCCTATCGACACCTATATCTGAAATGCCTATCGACACCTATATCTGAAATGCCTATCGACACCTATTTTTGAAATGCCTATCGGAAACTACATCTGAAATCTTTATCAGCACCTATATTTGAAATGCCTATCGGAAACTACATCTGAAATGCCTATCAGCACCTATATTTGAAATGCCTATCGGCAACCATATCTGGAATGCCTATCGGCACCTATATTTGAAATGCATATCGGCTTCTATATCTGAAATGCCTATCGGCAACTATTTTTAAAATGCCAATCAGCAACTATATCTGAAATGCCTATCGGCACCTATATCTGAAATGCCTATCGACACCTATATCTGAAATGCCTATCGACACCTATATCTGAAATGCCTATCGACACCTATATCTGAAATGCCTATCGACACCTATATCTGAAATGCCTATCGACACCTATTTTTGAAATGCCTATCGGAAACTACATCTGAAATGCCTATCAGCACCTATATTTGAAATGCCTATCGGCAACCATATCTGGAATGCCTATCGGCACCTATATTTGAAATGCCTATCGGCTTCTATATCTGAAATGCCTATCGGCACCTATTTTTAAAATGCCAATCGGCAACTATATCTGAAATGCCTATCGGCAACTATATCTGAAATGCCTATCGACACCTATATCTGAAATGCCTATCGACACCTATATCTGAAATGCCTATCGACACCTATATCTGAAATGCCTATCGACACCTATATCTGAAATGCCTATCGACACCTACATCTGAAATGCCTATCGACACCTATATCTGAAATGCCTATCGACACCTATATCTGAAATGCCTATCGACACCTATTTTTGAAATGCCTATCGGAAACTACATCTGAAATGCCTATCAGCACCTATATTTGAAATGCCTATCGGCAACCATATCTGGAATGCCTATCGGCACCTATATTTGAAATGCCTATCGGCTTCTATATCTGAAATGCCTATCGGCACCTATTTTTAAAATGCCAATCGGCAACTATATCTGAAATGCCTATCGGCACCTATATCTGAAATGCCTATCGACACCTATATCTGAAATGCCTATCGACACCTATATCTGAAATGCCTATCGACACCTATATCAGAAATGCCTATCGACACCTATATCTGAAATGCCTATCGACACCTATATCTGACATGCCTATCGACACCTATATCTGAAATGCCTATCGACACCTATATCTGAAATGCCTATCGACACCTATATCTGAAATGCCTATCGGCAACCATATCTGGAATGCCTATCGGCACATATATTTGAAATGCCTATCGGCTTCTATATCTGAAATGCCTATCGGCACCTATTTTTAAAATGCCAATCGGCAACTATATCTGAAATGCCTATCGGCACCTATATCTGAAATGCCTATAGACACCTATATCTGAAATGCCTATCGACACCTATATCTGAAATGCCTATCGACACCTATATCTGAAATGCCTATCGACACCTATATCTGAAATGCCTATCGACACCTATATCTGAAATGCCTATCGACACCTATATCTGAAATGCCTATCGACACCTATTTTTGAAATGCCTATCGGAAACTACATCTGAAATGCCTATCAGCACCTATATTTGAAATGTCTATCGGCAACCATATCTGGAATGCCTATCGGCACCTATATTTGAAATGCCTATCGGCTTCTATATCTGAAATGCCTCTCGGCACCTATTTTTAAAATGCCAATCGGCAACTATATCTGAAATGCCTATCGGCACCTATATCTGAAATGCCTATCGACACCTATATCTGAAATGCCTATCGACACCTATATCTGAAATGCCTATCGACACCTATATCTGAAATGCCTATCGACACCTATATCTGAAATGCCTATCGGCACCTATATCTGAAATGCCTATCGACACCTATATCTGAAATGCCTATCGGCACCTATATCTGAAATGCCTATCGACACCTATATCTGAAATGTCTATCGACACCTATATCTGAAATGCCTATCGACACCTATATCTGAAATGCCTATCGACACCTATATCTGAAATGCCCATCGACACCTATATCTGAAATGCCTATCGACACCTATATCTGAAATGCCTATCGACACCTATATCTGAAATGCCTATCGACACCTATTTTTGAAATGCCTATCGGAAACTACATCTGAAATGCCTATCAGCACCTATATTTGAAATGCCTATCGGCAACCATATCTGGAATGCCTATCGGCACCTATATTTGAAATGCCTATCGGCTTCTATATCTGAAAAGCCTATCGGCACCTATTTTTAAAATGCCAATCGGCAACTATATCTGAAATGCCTATCGGCACTTATATCTGAAATGCCTATCGACACCTATATCTGAAATGCCTATCGACACCTATATCTGAAATGCCTATCGACACCTATATCTGAAATGCCTATCGACACCTATATCTGAAATGCCTATCGACACCTATATCTAAAATGCCTATCGACACCTATATCTGAAATGCCTATCGACAACTATATCTGAAATGCCTATCGACACCTTTTTTTGAAATGCCTATCGGAAACTACATCTGAAATGCCTATCAGCACCTATATTTGAAATGCCTATCGGCAACCATATCTGGAATGCCTATCGGCACCTATATTTGAAATGCCTGTCGGCTTCTATATCTGAAATGCCTATCGGCACCTATTTTTAAAATGCCAATCGGCAACTATATCTGAAATGCCTATCGGCACCTATATCTGAAATGCCTATCGACACCTATATCTGAAATGCCTATCGACACCTATATCTGAAATGCCTATCGACACCTATATCTGAAATGCCTATCGACACTTATATCTGAAATGCCTATCGACACCTATATCTGAAATGCCTATCGACACCTATATCTGAAATGCCTATCGACACCTATATCTGAAATGCCTATCGACACCTATTTTTGAAATGCCTATCGGAAACTACATCTGAAATGCCTATCAGCACCTATATTTGAAATGCCTATCGGCAACCATATCTGGAATGCCTATCGGCACCTATATTTGAAATGCCTATCGGCTTCTATATCTGAAATGCCTATCGGCACCTATATCTGAAATGCCTATCGACACCTATATCTGAAATGCCTATCGACACCTATATCGGAAATGCCTATCGACACCTATATCTGAAATGCCTATCGACACCTATATCTGAAATGCCTATCGACACCTATATCTGAAATGCCTATCGACACCTATATCTGAAATGCCTATCGACACCTATATCTGAAATGCCTATCGACACCTATATCTGAAATGCCTATCGACCCCTATTTTTGAAATGCCTATCGGAAACTACATCTGAAATGCCTATTAGCACCTATATTTGAAATGCCTATCGGCAACCATATCTGGAATGCCTATCGGCACCTATATTTGAAATGCCTATCGGTTTCTATATCTGAAATGCCTATCGGCACCTATTTTTAAAATGCCAATCGGCAACTATATCTGAAATGCCTATCGGCACCTATATCTGAAATGCCTATCGACACCTATATCTGAAATGCCTATCGACACCTATATCTGAAATGCCTATCGACACCTATATCTGAAATGCCTATCGACACCTATATCTGAAATGCCTATCGACACCTATATCTGAAATGCCTATCGACACCTATTTTTGAAATGCCTATCGGAAACTACATCTGAAATGCCTATCAGCACCTATATTTGAAATGCCTATCGGCAACCATATCTGGAATGCTTATCGGCACCTATATTTGAAATGCCTATCGGCTTCTATATCTGAAATGCCTATCGGCACCTATTTTTAAAATGCCAATCGGCAACTATATCTGAAATGCCTATCGGCACCTATATCTGAAATGCCTATTGACTCCTATATCTGAAATGCCTATCGACACCTATATCTGAAATGCCTATCGACACCTATATCTGAAATGCCTATCGACACCTATATCTGAAATGCCTATCGACACCTATATCTGAAATGCCTATCGACACTTATATCTGAAATGCCTATCGACACCTATATCTGAAATGCCTATCGACACCTATTTTTGAAATGCCTATCGGAAACTACATCTGAAATGCCTATCAGCACCTATATTTGAAATGCCTATCGGCAACCATATCTGGAATGCCGATCGGCACCTATATTTGAAATGCCTATCGGCTCCTATATCTGAAATGCCTATCGGCACCTTTTTTTAAAATGCAAATCGGCAACTATATCTGAAATGCCTATCGGCACCTATATCTGAAATGCCTATCGACACCCATATCTGAAATGCCTATCGACACCTATATCTGAAATGCCTATCGACACCTATATCTGAAATGCCTATCGACACCTATATCTGAAATGCCTATCGACACCTATATCTGAAATGCCTATCGACACCTATATCTCAAATGCCTATCGACAACTATATCTGAAATGCCTATCGACACCTTTTTTTGAAATGCCTATCGGAAACTACATCTGAAATACCTATTAGCACCTATATTTGAAATGCCTATCGGCAACCATATCTGGAATGCCTATCGGCACCTATATTTGAAATGCCTGTCGGCTTCTATATCTGAAATGCCTATCGGCACCTATTTTTAAAATGCCAATCGGCAACTATATCTGAAATGCCTATCGGCACCTATATCTGAAATGCCTATCGACACCTATATCTGAAATGCCTATCGACACCTATATCTGAAATGCCTATCGACACCTATATCTGAAATGCCTATCGACACCTATATCTGAAATGCCTATCGACACCTATATCTGAAATGCCTATCGACACCTATATCTGAAATGCCTATCGACACCTATATCTTAAATGCTTATCGACACCTATATCTGAAATGCCTATCGACACCTATTTTTGAAATGCCTATCGGAAACTACATCTGAAATGCCTATCAGCACCTACATTTGAAATGCCTATCGGCAACCATATCTGGAATGCCTATCGGCACCTAAATTTGAAATGCCTATCTGCTTCTATATCTGAAATGCCTATCGGCACCTATTTTTAAAATGCCAATCGGCAACTATATCTGAAATGCCTATCGGCACCTATATCTGAAATGCCTATCGACACCTATATCTGAAATGCCTATCGACACCTATATCTGAAATGCCTATCGACACCTATATCTGAAATGCCTATCGACACTTATATCTGAAATGCCTATCGACACCTATATCTGAAATGCCTATCGACACCTATATCTGAAATGCCTATCGACACCTATATCTGAAATGCCTATCGACACCTATTTTTGAAATGCCTATCGGAAACTACATCTGAAATGCCTATCAGCACCTATATTTGAAATGTCTATCGGCAACCATATCTGGAATGCCTATCGGCACCTATATTTGAAATGCCTATCGGCTTCTATATCTGAAATGCCTATCGGCACCTATTTTTAAAATGCCAATCGGCAACTATATCTGAAATGCCTATCGGCACCTATATCTGAAATGCCTATCGACACCTATATCTGAAATGCCTATCGACACCTATATCGGAAATGCCTATCGACACCTATATCTGAAATGCCTATCGACACCTATATCTGAAATGCCTATCGACACCTATATCTGAAATGCCTATCGACACCTATATCTGAAATGCCTATCGACACCTATATCTGAAATGCCTATCGACACCTATATCTGAAATGCCTATCGACACCTATTTTTGAAATGCCTATCGGAAACTACATCTGAAATGCCTATTAGCACCTATATTTGAAATGCCTATCGGCAACCATATCTGGAATGCCTATCGGCACCTATATTTGAAATGCCTATCGGTTTCTATATCTGAAATGCCTATCGGCACCTATTTTTAAAATGCCAATCGGCAACTATATCTGAAATGCCTATCGGCACCTATATCTGAAATGCCTATCGACACCTATATCTGAAATGCCTATCGACACCTATATCTGAAATGCCTATCGACACCTATATCTGAAATGCCTATCGACACCTATATCTGAAATGCCTATCGACACCTATATCTGAAATGCCTATCGACACCTATTTTTGAAATGCCTATCGGAAACTACATCTGAAATGCCTATCAGCACCTATATTTGAAATGCCTATCGGCAACCATATCTGGAATGCTTATCGGCACCTATATTTGAAATGCCTATCGGCTTCTATATCTGAAATGCCTACCGGCACCTATTTTTAAAATGCCAATCGGCAACTATATCTGAAAAGCCTATCGGCACCTATATCTGAAATGCCTATCGACTCCTATATCTGAAATGCCTATCGACACCTATATCTGAAATGCCTATCGACACCAATATCTGAAATGCCTATCGACACCTATATCTGAAATGCCTATCGACACCTATACCTGAAATGCCTATCGACA
>JAVRKA010000484.1:0-102021 GCA_034508555.1 Venustoraphidia nigricollis
GGCATTTCAAATATAGGTGCTGATAGGCATTTCAGATGTAGTTTCTGATAGGCATTTCAAAAATAGGTGTCGATAGGCATTTCAGATATAGGTGTCGATAGGCATTTCAGATATAGGTGTCGATAGGCATTTCAGATATAGGTGTCGATAAGCATTTCAGATAAAGGTGTCGTTAGGCATTTCAGATATAGGTGTCGATAGGCATTTCAGATATATGTGTCGATAGGCATTTCAGATATAGGTGTCGATAGGCATTTCAGATATAGGTGTCGATAGGCATTTCAGATATAGGTGCCGATAGGCATTTCAGATATAGTTGCCGATTGGCATTTTAAAAATAGGTGCCGATAGGCATTTCAGATATAGAAGCCGTTAGGCATTTCAAATATAGGTGCCGATAGGCATTCCAGATATGGTTGCCGATAGGCATTTCAAATATAGGTGCTGATAGGCATTTCAGATGTAGTTTCCGATAGGCATATCAAAAATAGGTGTCGATAGGCATTTCAGATATAGGTGTCGATAGGCATTTCAGATATAGGTGTCGATAGGCATTTCGGATATAGGTGTCGATAGGCATTTCAGATATAGGTGTCGATAGGCATTTCAGATATAGGTGTCGATAGGCATTTCAGATATAGGTGTCGATAGGCATTTCAGATATAGGTGTCGATAGGCATTTCAGATATAGGTGTCGATAGGCATTTCAGATATAGGTGTCGATAGGCATTTCAGATATAGGTGTCGATAGGCATTTCAGATATAGGTGCCGATAGGCATTTCAGATATAGTTGCCGATTGGCATTTTAAAAATAGGTGCCGATAGGCATTTCAGATATAGAAGCCGATAGGCATTTCAAATATAGGTGCCGATAGGCATTCCAGATATGGTTGCCGATAGGCATTTCAAATATAGGTGCTGATAGGCATTTCAGATGTAGTTTCCGATAGGCATTTCAAAAATAGGTGTCGATAGGCATTTCAGATATAGGTGTCGATAGGCATTTCAGATATAGGTATCGATAGGCATTTCAGATATAGGTGTCGATAGGCATTTCAGATATAGGTGTCGATAGGCATTTCAGATATAGGTGTCGATAGGCATTTCAGATATAGGTGTCGATAGGCATTTCAGATATAGGTGTCGATAGGCATTTCAGATATAGGTGTCGATAGGCATTTCAGATATAGGTGCCGATAGGCATTTCAGATATAGTTGCCGGTTGGCATTTTAAAAATAGGAGCCGATAGGCATTTCAGATATAGAAGCCGATAGGCATTTCAAATATAGGTGCCGATACTCATTCCAGATATGGTTGCCGATAGGCATTTCAAATATGGGTGCTGATAGGCATTTCAGATGTAGTTTCCGATAGGCATTTTAAAAATAGGTGTCGATAGGCATTTCAGATATAGGTGTCGATAGGCATTTCAGATATAGGTGTCGATAGGCATTTCAGATATAGGTGTCGATAGGCATTTCAGATATAGGTGTCGATAGGCATTTCAGATATAGGTGTCTATAGGCATTTCAGATATAGGTGTCGATAGGCATTTCAGATATAGGTGTCGATAGGCATTTCAGATATAGGTGCCGATAGGCATTTCAGATATAGTTGCCGATTGGCATTTTAAAAATAGGTGCCGATAGGTATTTCAGATATAGAAGCTGATAGGCATTTCAAATAAAGGTGCCGATAGGCATTCCAGATATGGTTGCCGATAGGCATTTCAAATATAGGTGCTGATAGGCATTTCAAATGTAGTTTCCGATAGGCATTTCAAAAGTAGGTGTCGATAGGCATTTCAGATATAGGTGTCGATAGGCATTTCAGATATAGGTGTCGATAGGCATTTCAGATATAGGTGTCGATAGGCATTTCAGATATAAGTGTCGATAGGCATTTCAGATATAGGTGTCGATAGGCATTTCAGATATAGGTGTCGATAGGCATTTCAGATATAGGTGTCGATAGGCATTTCAGATATAGGTGCCGATAGGCATTTCAGATATAGTTGCCGATTGGCATTTTAAAAATAGGTGCCGATAGGCATTTCAGATATAGAAGCTGATAGGCATTTCAAATAAAGGTGCCGATAGGCATTGCAGATATGGTTGCCGATAGGCATTTCAAATATAGGTGCTGATAGGCATTTCAAATGTAGTTTCCGATAGGCATTTCAAAAGTAGGTGTCGATAGGCATTTCAGATATAGGTGTCGATAGGCATTTCAGATATAGGTGTCGATAGGCATTTCAGATATAGGTGTCGATAGGCATTTCAGATATAGGTGTCGATAGGCATTTCAGATATAGGTGTCGATAGGCATTTCAGATATAGGTGTCGATAGGCATTTCAGATATAGGTGTCGATAGGCATTTCAGATATAGGTGTCGATAGGCATTTCAGATATAGGTGCCGATAGGCATTTCAGATATAGGTGTCGATAGGCATTTCAGATATAGGTGTCGATAGGCATTTCAGATATAGGTGTCGATAGGCATTTCAGATATAGGTGTCGATAGGCATTTCAGATATAGGTGCCGATAGGCATTTCAGATATAGGTGCCGATAGGCATTTCAGATATAGTTGCCGATTGGCATTTTAAAAATAGGTGCCGATAGGCATTTTATATATAGAAGCCGATAGGCATTTCAAATATAGGTGCCGATAGGCATTCCAGATATGGTTGCCGATAGGCATTTCAAATATAGGTGCTGATAGGCATTTCAGATGTAGTTTCCGATAGGCATTTCAAAAATAGGTGTCGATAGGCATTTCAGATATAGGTGTCGATAGGCATTTCAGATATAGGTGTCGATAGGCATTTCAGATATAGGTGTCGATAGGCATTTCAGATATAGGTGTCGATAGGCATTTCAGATATAGGTGTCGATAGGCATTTCAGATATAGGTGTCGATAGGCATTTCAGATATAGTTGTCGATAGGCATTTCAGATATAGGTGTCGATAGGCAATTCAGATATAGGTGCCGATAGGCATTTCAGATATAGTTGCCGATTGGCATTTTAAAAATAGGTGCCGATAGGCATTTCAGATATAGAAGCCGATAGGCATTTCAAATATAGGTGCCGATAGGCATTCCAGATATGGTTGCCGATAGGCATTTCAAATATAGGTGCTGATAGGCATTTCAGATGTAGTTTCCGATAGGCATTTTAAAAATAGGTGTCGATAGGCATTTCAGATATAGGTGTCGATAGGCATTTCAGATATAGGTGTCGATAGGCATTTCAGATATGGGTGTCGATAGGCATTTCAGATATAGGTGTCGATAGGCATTTCAGATATAGGTGTCGATAGGCATTTCAGATATAGGTGTCGATAGGCATTTCAGATATAGGTGTCGATAGGCATTTCAGATATAGGTGCCGATAGGCATTTCAGATATAGTTGCCGATTGGCATTTTAAAAATAGGAGCCGATAGGCATTTCAGATATAGAAGCCGATAGGCATTTCAAATATAGGTGCCGATAGGCATTCCAGATATGGTTGCTGATAGGCATTTCAAATACAGGTGCTGATAGGCATTTCAGATGTAGTTTCCGATAGGCATTTTAAAAATAGGTGTCGATAGGCATTTCAGATATAGGTGTCGATAGGCATTTCAGATATAGGTGTCGATAGGCATTTCAGATATAGGTGTCGATAGGCATTTCAGATATAGGTGTCGATAGGCATTTCAGATATAGGTGTCGATAGGCATTTCAGATATAGGTGTCGATAGGCATTTCAGATATAGGTGTCGATAGGCATTTCAGATATAGGTGCCGATAGGCATTTCAGATATAGTTGCCGATTGGCAATTTAAAAATAGGTGCCGATAGGCATTTCAGATATAGAAGCTGATAGGCATTTCAAATAAAGGTGCCGATAGGCATTCCAGATATGGTTGCCGATAGGCATTTCAAATATAGGTGCTGATAGGCATTTCAAATGTAGTTTCCGATAGGCATTTCAAAAGTAGGTGTCGATAGGCATTTCAGATATAGGTGTCGATAGGCATTTCAGATATAGGTGTCGATAGGCATTTCAGATATAGGTGTCGATAGGCATTTCAGATATAGGTGTCGATAGGCATTTCAGATATAGGTGTCGATAGGCATTTCAGATATAGGTGTCGATAGGCATTTCAGATATAGGTGTCGATAGGCATTTCAGATATAGGTGTCGATAGGCATTTCAGATATAGGTGCCGATAGGCATTTCAGATATAGGTGTCGATAGGCATTTCAGATATAGGTGTCGATAGGCATTTCAGATATAGGTGTCGATAGGCATTTCAGATATAGGTGTCGATAGGCATTTCAGATATAGGTGCCGATAGGCATTTCAGATATAGGTGCCGATAGGCATTTCAGATATAGTTGCCGATTGGCATTTTAAAAATAGGTGCCGATAGGCATTTTATATATAGAAGCCGATAGGCATTTCAAATATAGGTGCCGATAGGCATTCCAGATATGGTTGCCGATAGGCATTTCAAATATAGGTGCTGATAGGCATTTCAGATGTAGTTTCCGATAGGCATTTCAAAAATAGGTGTCGATAGGCATTTCAGATTTAGGTGTCGACAGGCATTTCAGATATAGGTGTCGATAGGCATTTCAGATATAGGTGTCGATAGGCATTTCAGATATAGGTGTCGATAGGAATTTCAGATATAGGTGTCGATAGGCATTTCAGATATAGGTGCCGATAGGCATTTCAGATATAGTTGCCGATTGGCATTTTAAAAATAGGTGCCGGTAGGCATTTCAGATATAGAAGCCGATAGGCATTTCAAATATAGGTGCCGATAGGCATTCCAGATATGGTTGCCGATAGGCATTTCAAATATAGGTGCTGATAGGCAATTCAGATGTAGTTTCCGATAGGCATTTCAAAAATCGGTGTCGATAGGCATTTCAGATAAAGGTGTCGATAGGCATTTCAGATATAGGTGTCGATAGGCATTTCAGATATAGGTGTCGATAGGCATTTCAGATATAGGTGTCGATAGGCATTTCAGATATAGGTGTCGATAGGCATTTCAGATATAGGTGTCGATAGGCATTTCAGATATAGGTGTCGATAGGCCTTTCAGATATAGGTGCCGATAGGCATTTCAGATATAGTTGCCGATTGGCATTTTAAAAATAGGTGCCGATAGGCATTTCAGATATAGAAGCCGATAGGCATTTCAAATATAGGTGCCGATAGGCATTCCAGATATGGTTTCCGATAGGCATTTCAAATATAGGTGCTGATAGGCATTTCAGATGTAGTTTCCGATAGGCATTTCAAAAATAGGTGTCGATAGGCATTTCAGATATAGGTGTCGATAGGCATTTCAGATATAGGTGTCGATAGGCATTTCAGATATAGGTGTCGATAGGCATTTTAGATATAGGTGTCGATAGGCATTTCAGATATAGGTGTCGATAGGCATTTCAGATATAGGTGTCGATAGGCATTTCAGATATAGGTGTCAATAGGCATTTCAGATATAGGTGCCGATAGGCATTTCAGATATAGTTGCCGATTGGCATTTTAAAAATAGGTGCCGATAGGCATTTCAAATATAAAAGCCGATAGGCATTTCAAATATAGGTGCCGATAGGCATTCCAGATATGGTTGCCGATAGGCATTTCAAATATAGGTGCTGATAGGCATTTCAGATGTAGTTTGCGATAGGCATTTCAAAAATAGGTGTCGATAGGCATTTCAGATATAGGTGTCGATAGGCATTTCAGATATAGGTGTCGATAGGCATTTCAGATATAGGTGTCGATAGGCATTTCAGATATAGGTGTCGATAGGCATTTCAGATATAGGTGTCGATAGGCATTTCAGATATAGGTGTCGATAGGCATTTCAGATATAGGTGTCGATTAGCATTTCAGATATAGGTGCCGATAGGCATTTCAGATATAGGTGTCGATAGGCATTTCAGATATAGGTGTCGATAGGCATTTCAGATATAGGTGTCGATAGGCATTTCAGATATAGGTGTCGATAGGCATTTCAGATATAGGTGCCGATAGGCATTTCAGATATAAGTGCCGATAGGCATTTCAGATATACTTGCCGATTGGCATTTTAAAAATAGGTGCCGATAGGCATTTTATATATAGAAGCCGATAGGCATTTCAAATATAGGTGCCGATAGGCATTCCAGATATGGTTGCCGATAGGCATTTCAAATATAGGTGCTGATAGGCATTTCAGATGTAGTTTCCGATAGGCATTTCAAAAATAGGTGTCGATAGGCATTTCAGATATAGGTGTCGATAAGCATTTCAGATATAGGTGTCGATAGGCATTTCAGATATAGGTGTCGATAGGCATTTCAGATATAGGTGTCGATAGGCATTTCAGATATAGGTGTCGATAGGCATTTCAGATATAGGTGCCGATAGGCATTTCAGATATAGTTGCCGATTGGCATTTTAAAAATAGGTGCCGATAGGCATTTCAGATATAGAAGCCGATAGGCATTTCAAATATAGGTGCCGATAGGCATTTCAGATATGGTTGCCGATAGGCATTTCAAATATAGGTGCTGATAGGCATTTCAGATGTAGTTTCCGATAGGCATTTAAAAAATCGGTGTCGATAAACATTTCAGATATAGGTGTCGATAGGCATTTCAGATATAGGTGTCGATAGGCATTTCAGATATAGGTGTCGATAGGCATTTCAGATATAGGTGTCGATAGGCATTTCAGATATAGGTGTCGATAGGCATTTCAGATATAGGTGTCGATAGGCATTTCAGATATAGGTGTCGATAGGGATTTCAGATATAGGTGTCGATAGGCAATTCAGATATAGGTGCCGATAGGCACATTTCAGATATAGTTGCCAATTGGCATTTTAAAAATAGGTGCCGATAGGCATTTCAGATATAGAAGCCGATAGGCATTTCAAATATAGGTGCCGATAGGCATTCCAGATATGGTTGCCGATAGGCATTTCAAATATAGGTGCTGATAGGCATTTCAGATGTAGTTTCCGATAGGCATTTTAAAAATAGGTGTCGATAGGCATTTCAGATATAGGTGTCGATAGGCATTTCAGATATAGGTGTCGATAGGCATTTCAGATATAGGTGTCGATAGGCATTTCAGATATAGGTGTCGATAGGCATTTCAGATATAGGTGTCGATAGGCATTTCAGATATAGGTGCCGATAGGCATTTCAGATATAGTTGGCGATTGGCATTTTAAAAATAGGTGCCGATAGGCATTTCAGATATAACGGGTGGGCCATATAAATGTTGAATTTTAAACCATGTGCTATTAATAACTCTGACGTCTAGAGTGCTATGCATTTTTGACAGTTGTTTAGTTTAAGCCTTCCGTTGACAGAATATGCATCGCTTTAATTTGGATCAACGGTTAGAAATACTTAAAACTTACTTTGAGTGTGGCTCTGTGGTTGCCGAGACGGCGCGAAATTTGCGTAGAAAGTTTGGAAGAAATGAGGCGCCATCAAACCAAGGAATTAAGAATTTCATTGATAAAGTGCGCAGAAGTGGAATGCTGGTGGACGTCAAACATGTTCCTCATGCTCATCCTAGGCGTTCACCTGAAGCAATTGCTGCTGTGGCCGAAAGTGTACGTCTCAACGCGTCAACATCAACTCGGCGCAGAAGTCAACAACTCAACATTTGCCGTACCACTTTGAGGAGGATTCTGCACAAAGATCTTGGTATGTTGGCGTACAAAGTCCAGCTCGTTCAGGAGTTGAAGCAAGTTGACCATCAACAACGTTTTCGCTTTGCTGATTGGGCTTTAAACGAGCTGAACGATGATCCTGATTTTGCAAGAAAAATCATCTTTTCGGATGAGGCGCATTTTCACCTTGGTGGTTATGTCAACAAGCAAAACTGTAGGATTTGGGGCTCGGAAAATCCACACGTCGTCGTAACAAAGCCCATGCATCCAGATCGAGTCACTGTGTGGTGTGGATTTTGGAGTGGTGGCGTGATTGGGCCCTTTTTTTTCCAGAATGAGGCTGGTCGCGCAGTTACGGTCAATGGTGACCGCTATCGAGATATGATAAATCACTTTTTGTGGCAGGAATTGGATGATATCAATCTCGATAAAGTCTGGTTTCAACAGGACGGTGCAACTTGCCACACCGCCGCCCTCACCATCAACCTTTTGCGCACAAAGTTTAACAATCGCGTAATTAGCCGTAACGGAGATGTCAATTGGCCAGCTCGGAGCTGCGATTTAACACCACTTGACTACTTTCTTTGGGGCGCATTGAAGGATAAAGTTTATGGGGACAATCCTCAAACAATTGACCACTTGAAACAAAACATTCGGGCTCAAATCGCTCAAATAAACCAACAAACCGTTAATAAAGTGCTCGAAAATTGGTGTTCCAGGATGGGCTACTGCAGAGCCAGCCGAGGTGGTCACATGAATGAAATCATTTTTCATACTTAATCGGAATAAACATTGAATCATATGAAATAAAATAAATAATAACAAAGTCAGTTTTTCTTGTTCTCATTGCTAATTTATAATTCAACAAATAGATGGCCCACCCTTTAGAAGCTGATAGGCATTTCAAATAAAGGTGCCGATAGGCATTCCAGATATGGTTGCCGATAGGCATTTCAAATATAGGTGCTGATAGGCATTTCAAATGTAGTTTCCGATAGGCATTTCAAAAGTAGGTGTCGATAGGCATTTCAGATATAGGTGTCGATAGGCATTTCAGATATAGGTGTCGATAGGCATTTCAGATATAGGTGTCGATAGGCATTTCAGATATAGGTGTCGATAGGCATTTCAGATATAGGTGTCGATAGGCATTTCAGATATAGGTGTCGATAGGCATTTCAGATATAGGTGTCGATAGGCATTTCAGATATAGGTGTCGATAGGCATTTCAGATATAGGTGTCGATAGGCATTTCAGATATAGGTGTCGATAGGCATTTCAGATATACGTGTCGATAGGCATTTCAGATATAGGTGCCGATAGGCATTTCAGATATAGTTGCCGATTGGCATTTTTAAAATAGGTGCCGATAGGCATTTCAGATATAGAAGCCGATAGGCATTTCAAATATAGGTGCCGATAGGCATTCCAGATATGGTTGCCGATAGGCATTTCAAATATAGGTGCTGATAGGCATTTCAGATGTAGTTTCCGATAGGCATATCAAAAATAGGTGTCGATAGGCATTTCTGATATAGGTGTCGATAGGCATTTCAGATATAGGTGTCGATAGGCATTTCGGATATAGGTGTCGATAGGCATTTCAGATATAGGTGTCGATAGGCATTTCAGATATAGGTGTCGATAGGCATTTCAGATATAGGTGTCGATAGGCATTTCAGATATAGGTGTCGATAGGCATTTCAGATATAGGTGCCGATAGGCATTTCAGATATAGTTGCCGATTGGCATTTTAAAAATATGTGCCGATAGGCATTTCAGATATAGAAGCCGATAGGCATTTCAAATATAGGTGCCGATAGGCATTCCAGATATGGTTGCCGATAGGCATTTCAAATATAGGTGCTGATAGGCATTTCAGATGTAGTTTCTGATAGGCTTTTCAAAAATAGGGTTCGATAGGCATTTCAGATATAGGTGTCGATAGGCATTTCAGATATAGGTATCGATAGGCATTTCAGATATAGGTGTCGATAGGCATTTCAGATATAGGTGTCGATAGGCATTTCAGATATAGGTGTCGATAGGCTTTCAGATATAGGTGTCGATAGGCATTTCAGATATAGGTGTCGATAGGCATTTCAGATATAGGTGTCGATAGGCATTTCAGATATAGGTGCCGATAGGCATTTCAGATATAGTTGCCGGTTGGCATTTTAAAAATAGGAGCCGATAGGCATTTCAGATATAGAAGCCGATAGGCATTTCAAATATAGGTGCCGATAGGCATTCCAGATATGGTTGCCGATAGGCATTTCAAATATGGGTGCTGATAGGCATTTCAGATGTAGTTTCCGATAGGCATTTTAAAAATAGGTGTCGATAGGCATTTCAGATATAGGTGTCGATAGGCATTTCAGATATAGGTGTCGATAGGCATTTCAGATATAGGTGTCGATAGGCATTTCAGATATAGGTGTCGATAGGCATTTCAGATATAGGTGTCGATAGGCATTTCAGATATAGGTGTCGATAGGCATTTCAGATATAGGTGTCGATAGGCATTTCAGATATAGGTGCCGATAGGCATTTCAGATATAGTTGCCGATTGGCATTTTAAAAATAGGTGCCGATAGGCATTTCAGATATAGAAGCTGATAGGCATTTCAAATAAAGGTGCCGATAGGCATTCCAGATATGGTTGCCGATTGGCATTTCAAATATAGGTGCTGATAGGCATTTCAAATGTAGTTTCCGATAGGCATTTCAAAAGTAGGTGTCGATAGGCATTTCAGATATAGGTGTCGATAGGCATTTCAGATATAGGTGTCGATAGGCATTTCAGATATAGGTGTCGATAGGCATTTCAGATATAGGTGTCGATAGGCATTTCAGATATAGGTGTCGATAGGCATTTCAGATATAGGTGTCGATAGACATTTCAGATATAGGTGTCGATAGGCATTTCAGATATAGGTGTCGATAGGCATTTCAGATATAGGTGCCGATAGGCATTTCAGATATAGTTGCCGATTGGCATTTTAAAAATAGGTGCCGATAGGCATATCAGATATAGAAGCCGATAGGCATTCCAAATATAGTTGCCGATAGGTATTCCAGATATGGTTGCCGATAGGCATTTCAAATATAGGTGCTGATAGGCATTTCAGATGTAGTTTCCGATAGGCATTACAAAAATAGGTGTCGATAGGCATTTCAGATATAGGTGTCGATAGGCATTTCAGATATAGGTGTCGATAGGCATTTCAGATATAGGTGCTGATAGGCATTTCAGATGTAGTTTCCGATAGGCATTACAAAAATAGGTGTCGATAGGCATTTCAGATATAGGTGTCGATAGGCATTTCAGATATAGGTGTCGATAGGCATTTCAGATATAGGTGTCGATAAGCATTTCAGATAAAGGTGTCGATAGGCATTTCAGATATAGGTGTCGATAGGCATTTCAGATATAGGTGTCGATAGGCATTTCAGATATAGGTGTCGATAGGCATTTCAGATATAGGTGTCGATAGGCATTTCAGATATAGGTGCCGATAGGCATTTCAGATATAGTTGCCGATTGGCATTTTAAAAATAGGTGCCGATAGGCATTTCAGATATAGAAGCCGATAGGCATTTCAAATATAGGTGCCGATAGGCATTCCAGATATGGTTGCCGATAGGCATTTCAAATATAGGTGCTGATAGGCATTTCAGATGTAGTTTCCGATAGGCATATCAAAAATAGGTGTCGATAGGCATTTCAGATATAGGTGTCGATAGGCATTTCAGATATAGGTGTCGATAGGCATTTCGGATATAGGTGTCAATAGGCATTTCAGATATAGGTGTCGATAGGCATTTCAGATATAGGTGTTGATAGGCATTTCAGATATAGGTGTCGATAGGCATTTCAGATATAGGTGTCGATAGGCATTTCAGATATAGGTGTCGATAGGCATTTCAGATATAGGTGTCGATAGGCATTTCAGATATAGGTGTCGATAGGCATTTCAGATATAGGTGTCGATAGGCATTTCAGATATAGGTGCCGATAAGCATTTCAGATATAGTTGCCGATTGGCATTTTAAAAATAGGTGCCGATAGGCATTTCAGATATAGAAGCCGATAGGCATTTCAAATATAGGTGCCGATAGGCATTCCAGATATGGTTGCCGATAGGCATTTCAAATATAGGTGCTGATAGGCATTTCAGATGTAGTTTCCGATAGGCATTTCAAAAATAGGTGTCGATAGGCATTTCAGATATAGGTGTCGATAGGCATTTCAGATATAGGTGTCGATAGGCATTTCAGATATAGGTGTCGATAAGCATTTCAGATAAAGGTGTCGATAGGCATTTCAGATATAGGTGTCGATAGGCATTTCAGATATAGGTGTCGATAGGCATTTCAGATATAGGTGCCGATAGGCATTTCAGATATAGGTGTCGATAGGCATTTCAGATATAGGTGCCGATAGGCATTTCAGATATAGTTGCCGATTGGCATTTTAAAAATAGGTGCCGATAGGCATTTCAGATATAGAAGCCGATAGGCATTTCAAATATAGGTGCCGATAGGCATTCCAGATATGGTTGCCGATAGGCATTTCAAATATAGGTGCTGATAGGCATTTCAGATGTAGTTTCCGATAGGCATATCAAAAATAGGTGTCGATAGGCATTTCAGATATAGGTGTCGATAGGCATTTCAGATATAGGTGTCGATAGGCATTTCGGATATAGGTGTCGATAGGCATTTCAGATATAGGTGTCGATAGGCATTTCGAATATAGGTGTCGATAGGCATTTCTGATATAGGTGTCGATAGGCATTTTAGATATAGGTGTCGATAGGCATTTCAGATATAGGTGTCGATAGGCATTTCAGATATAGGTGTCGATAGGCATTTCAGATATAGGTGCCGATAAGCATTTCAGATATAGTTGCCGATTGGCATTTTAAAAATAGGTGCCGATAGGCATTTCAGATATAGAAGCCGATAGGCATTTCAAATATAGGTGCCGATAGGCATTCCAGATATGGTTGCCGATAGGCATTTCAAATATAGGTGCTGATAGGCATTTCAGATGTAGTTTCCGATAGGCATTTCAAAAATAGGTGTCGATAGGCATTTCAGATATAGGTGTCGATAGGCATTTCAGATATAGGTGTCGATAGGCATTTCAGATATAGGTGTCGATAAGCATTTCAGATAAAGGTGTCGATAGGCATTTCAGATATAGGTGTCGATAGGCATTTCAGATATAGGTGTCGATAGGCATTTCAGATATAGGTGTCGATAGGCATTTCAGATATAGGTGCCGATAAGCATTTCAGATATAGTTGCCGATTGGCATTTTAAAAATAGGTGCCGATAGGCATTTCAGATATAGAAGCCGATAGGCATTTCAAATATAGGTGCCGATAGGCATTTCAGATGTAGTTTCCGATAGGCATTACAAAAATAGGTGTCGATAGGCATTTCAGATATAGGTGCTGATAGGCATTTCAGATGTAGTTTCCGATAGGCATTACAAAAATAGGTGTCGATAGGCATTTCAGATATAGGTGTCGATAGGCATTTCAGATATAGGTGTCGATAGGCATTTCAGATATAGGTGTCGATAGGCATTTCAGATATAGGTATCGATAGGCATTTCAGATATAGGTGTCGATAGGCATTTCAGATATAGGTGTCGATAGGCATTTCAGATATAGGTGTCGATAGGCATTTCAGATATATGTGTCGATAGGCATTTCAGATATAGGTGCCGATAGGCATTTCAGATATAGTTGCCGATTGGCATTTTAAAAATAGGTGCCGATGGGCATTTCAGATATAGAAGCCGATAGGCATTTCAAATATAGGTGCCGATAGGCATTCCAGATATGGTTGCCGATAGGCATTTCAAATATAGGTGCTGATAGGCATTTCAGATGTAGTTTCCGATAGGCATTTCAAAAATAGGTGTCGATAGGCATTTCAGATATAGATGTCGATAGGCATTTCAGATATAGGTGTCGATAGGCATTTCAGATATAGGTGTCGATAGGCATTTCAGATATAGGTGTCGATAGGCATTTCAGATATAGGTGTCGATAGGCATTTCAGATATAGGTGTCGATAGGCATTTCAGATATAAGTGCCGATAGGCATTTCAGATATAGTTGCCGATTGGCATTTTAAAAATAGGTGCCGATAGGCATTTCAGATATAGAAGCCGATAGGCATTTCAAATATAGGTGCCGATAGGCATTCCAGATATGGTTGCCGATAGGCATTTCAAATATAGGTGTTGATAGGCATTTCAGATGTAGTTTCCGATAGGCATATCAAAAATAGGTGTCGATAGGCATTTCAGATATAGGTGTCGATAGGCATTTCAGATATAGGTGTCGATAGGCATTTCGGATATAGGTGTCGATAGGCATTTCAGATATAGGTGTCGATAGGCATTTCAGATATAGGTGTCGATAGGCATTTCAGATATAGGTGTCGATAGGCATTTCAGATATAGGTGTCGATAGGCATTTCAGATATAGGTGTCGATAGGCATTTCAGATATAGGTGTCGATAGGCATTTCAGATATAGGTGTCGATAGGCATTTCAGATATAGGTGTCGATAGGCATTTCAGATATAGGTGTCGATAGGCATTTCAGATATAGGTGTCGATAGGCATTTCAGATATAGGTGTCGATAGGCATTTTAGATATAGGTGCCGATAGGCATTTCAGATATAGTTGCCGATTGGCATTTTAAAAATAGGTGCCGATAGGCATTTCAGATATAGAAGCCGATAGGCATTCCAAATATAGTTGCCGATAGGTATTCCAGATATGGTTGCCGATAGGCATTTCAAATATAGGTGCTGATAGGCATTTCAGATGTAGTTTCCGATAGGCATTACAAAAATAGGTGTCGATAGGCATTTCAGATATAGGTGTCGATAGGCATTTCAGATATAGGTGTCGATAGGCATTTCAGATATAGGTGTCGATAGGCATTTCAGATATAGGTGTCGATAGGCATTTCAGATATAGGTGTCGATAGGCATTTCAGATATAGGTGTCGATAGGCATTTCAGATATAGGTGTCGATAGGCATTTCAGATATAGGTGCCGATAGGCATTTCAGATATAGTTGCCGATTGGCATTTTAAAAATAGGTGCCGATAGGCATTTCAGATATAGAAGCCGATAGGCATTTCAAATATAGGTGCCGATAGGCATTCCAGATATGGTTTCCGATAGGCATTTCAAATATAGGTGCTGATAGGCATTTCAGATGTAGTTTCCGATAGGCATTTCAAAAATAGGTGTCGATAGGCATTTCAGATATAGGTGTCGATAGGCATTTCAGATATAGGTGTCGATAGGCATTTCAGATATAGGTGTCGATAAGCATTTCAGATAAAGGTGTCGATAGGCATTTCAGATATAGGTGTCGATAGGCATTTCAGATATAGGTGTCGATAGGCATTTCAGATATAGGTGTCGATAGGCATTTCAGATATAGGTGTCGATAGGCATTTCAGATATAGGTGCCGATAGGTATTTCAGATATAGTTGCCGATTGGCATTTTAAAAATAGGTGCCGATAGGCATTTCAGATATAGAAGCCGATAGGCATTTCAAATATAGGTGCCGATAGGCATTCCAGATATGGTTGCCGATAGGCATTTCAAATATAGGTGCTGATAGGCATTTCAGATGTAGTTTCCGATAGGCATATCAAAAATAGGTGTCGATAGGCATTTCAGATATAGGTGTCGATAGGCATTTCAGATATAGGTGTCGATAGGCATTTCGGATATAGGTGTCGATAGGCATTTCAGATATAGGTGTCGATAGGCATTTCAGATATAGGTGTCGATAGGCATTTCAGATATAGGTGTCGATAGGCATTTCAGATATAGGTGTCGATAGGCATTTCAGATATAGGTGTCGATAGGCATTTCAGATATAGGTGTCGATAGGCATTTCAGATATAGGTGTCGATAGGCATTTCAGATATAGGTGTCGATAGGCATTTCAGATATAGGTGCCGATAAGCATTTCAGATATAGTTGCCGATTGGCATTTTAAAAATAGGTGCCGATAGGCATTTCAGATATAGAAGCCGATAGGCATTTCAAATATAGGTGCCGATAGGCATTCCAGATATGGTTGCCGATAGGCATTTCAAATGTAGGTGCTGATAGGCATTTCAGATGTAGTTTCCGATAGGCATTTCAAAAATAGGTGTCGATAGGCATTTCAGATATAGGTGTCGATAGGCATTTCAGATATAGGTGTCGATAGGCATTTCAGATATAGGTGTCGATAAGCATTTCAGATAAAGGTGTCGATAGGCATTTCAGATATAGGTGTCGATAGGCATTTCAGATATAGGTGTCGATAGGCATTTCAGAT
Organism: Venustoraphidia nigricollis; assembly: GCA_034508555.1. NCBI lineage: Eukaryota > Metazoa > Arthropoda > Insecta > Raphidioptera > Raphidiidae > Venustoraphidia > Venustoraphidia nigricollis. The sequence continues at coordinate 16,071 of JAVRKA010000484.1, forward strand.
ATAGGTGCCGATAGGCATTTCAGATATAGGTGTCGATAGGCATTTCAGATATAGGTGCCGATAGGCATTTCAGATATAGTTGCCGATTGGCATTTTAAAAATAGGTGCCGATAGGCATTTCAGATATAGAAGCCGATAGGCATTTCAAATATAGGTGCCGATAGGCATTCCAGATATGGTTGCCGATAGGCATTTCAAATATAGGTGCTGATAAGCATTTCAGATGTAGTTTCCGATAGGCATATCAAAAATAGGTGTCGATAGGCATTTCAGATATAGGTGTCGATAGGCATTTCAGATATAGGTGTCGATAGGCATTTCGGATATAGGTGTCGATAGGCATTTCAGATATAGGTGTCGATAGGCATTTCAGATATAGGTGTCGATAGGCATTTCTGATATAGGTTTCGATAGGCATTTCAGATATAGGTGTCGATAGGCATTTCAGATATAGGTGTCGATAGGCATTTCAGATATAGGTGTCGATAGGCATTTCAGATATAGGTGCCGATAAGCATTTCAGATATAGTTGCCGATTGGCATTTTAAAAATAGGTGCCGATAGGCATTTCAGATATAGAAGCCGATAGGCATTTCAAATATAGGTGCCGATAGGCATTTCAGATGTAGTTTCCGATAGGCATTTCAAAAATATGTGTCGATAGGCATTTCAGATATAGGTGTCGATAGGCATTTCAGATATAGGTGTCGATAGGCATTTCAGATATAGGTGTCGATAAGCATTTCAGATAAAGGTGTCGATAGGCATTTCAGATATAGGTGTCGATAGGCATTTCAGATATAGGTGTCGATAGGCATTTCAGATATAGGTGTCGATAGGCATTTCAGATGTAGGTGCCGATAGGCATTTCAGATATAGTTGCCGATTGGCATTTTAAAAATAGGTGCCGATGGGCATTTCAGATATAGAAGCCGATAGGCATTTCAAATATAGGTGCCGATAGGCATTCCAGATATGGTTGCCGATAGGCATTTCAAATATAGGTGCTGATAGGCATTTCAGATGTAGTTTCCGATAGGCATTTCAAAAATAGGTGTCGATAGGCATTTCAGATATAGATGTCGATAGGCATTTCAGATATAGGTGTCGATAGGCATTTCAGATATAGGTGTCGATAGGCATTTCAGATATAGGTGTCGATAGGCATTTCAGATATAGGTGTCGATAGGCATTTCAGATATAGGTGTCGATAGGCATTTCAGATATAGGTGTCGATAGGCATTTCAGATATAGGTGTCGATAGGCATTTCAGATATAGGTGTCGATAGGCATTTCAGATATAGGTGTCGATAGGCATTTCAGATATAGGTGCCGATAGGCATTTCAGATATAGTTGCCGATTGGCATTTTAAAAATAGGTGCCGATAGGCATTTCAGATATAGAAGCCGATAGGCATTTCAAATATAGGTGCCGATAGGCATTCCAGATATGGTTGCCGATAGGCATTTCAAATATAGGTGCTGATAGGCATTTCAGATGTAGTTTCCGATAGGCATTTCAAAAATAGGTGTCGATAGGCATTTCAGATATAGATGTCGATAGGCATTTCAGATATAGGTGTCGATAGGCATTTCAGATATAGGTGTCGATAGGCATTTCGGATATAGGTGTCGATAGGCATTTCAGATATAGGTGTCGATAGGCATTTCAGATATAGGTGTCGATAGGCATTTCAGATATAGGTGTCGATAGGCATTTCAGATATAGGTGTCGATAGGCATTTCAGATATAGGTGTCGATAGGCATTTCAGATATAGGTGTCGATAGGCATTTCAGATATAGGTGTCGATAGGCATTTCAGATATAGGTGTCGATAGGCATTTCAGATATAGGTGTCGATAGGCATTTCAGATATAGGTGTCGATAGGCATTTCAGATATAGGTGTCGATAGGCATTTCCGATATAGGTGTCGATAGGCATTTCAGATATAGGTGTCGATAGGCATTTCAGATATAGGTGTCGATAGGCATTTCAGATATAGGTGCCGATAGGCATTTCAGATATAGTTGCCGATTGGCATTTTAAAAATAGGTGCCGATAGGCATTTCAGATATAGAAGCTGATAGGCATTTCAAATAAAGGTGCCGATAGGCATTCCAGATATGGTTGCCGATAGGCATTTCAAATATAGGTGCTGATAGGCATTTCAAATGTAGTTTCCGATAGGCATTTCAAAAGTAGGTGTCGATAGGCATTTCAGATATAGGTGCTGATAGGCATTTCAGATGTAGTTTCCGATTAGGATTTTAAAAATAGGTGTCGATAGGCATTTCAGATATAGGTGTCGATAGGCATTTCAGATATAGGTGTCGATAGGCATTTCAGATATAGGTGTCGATAGGCATTTCAGATATAGGTGTCGATAGGCATTTCAGATATAGGTGTCGATAGGCATTTCAGATATAGGTGTCGATAGGCATTTCAGATATAGGTGTCGATAGGCATTTCAGATATAGGTGCCGATAGGCATTTCAGATATAGTTGCCGATTGGCATTTTAAAAATAGGTGCCGATGGGCATTTCAGATATAGAGGCTGATAGGCATTTCAAATAAAGGTGCCGATAGGCATTCCAGATATGGTTGCCGATAGGCATTTCAAATATAGGTGCTGATTGGCATTTCAAATGTAGTTTCCGATAGGCATTTCAAAAGTAGGTGTCGATAGGCATTTCAGATATAGGTGTCGATAGGCATTTCAGATATAGGTGTCGATAGGCATTTCAGATATAGGTGTCGATAGGCATTTCAGATATAGGTGTCGATAGGCATTTCAGATATAGGTGTCGATAGGCATTTCAGATATAGGTGTCGATAGGCATTTCAGATATAGGTGTCGATAGGCATTTCAGATATAGGTGTCGATAGGCATTTCAGATATAGGTGCCGATAGGCATTTCAGATATAGTTGCCGATTGGCATTTTAAAAATAGGTGCCGATAGGCATTTCAGATATAGAAGCCGATAGGCATTCCAAATATAGTTGCCGATAGGTATTCCAGATATGGTTGCCGATAGGCATTTCAAATATAGGTGCTGATAGGCATTTCAGATGTAGTTTCCGATAGGCATTACAAAAATAGGTGTCGATAGGCATTTCAGATATAGGTGTCGATAGGCATTTCATATATAGGTGTCGATAGGCATTTCAGATATAGGTGTAGATAGGCATTTCAGATATAGGTGTCGATAGGCATTTCAGATATAGGTGTCGATAGGCATTTCAGATATAGGTGTCGATAGGCATTTCAGATATAGGTGTCGAGAGGCATTTCAGATATAGGTGCCGATAGGCGTTTCAGATATAGTTGCCGATTGGCATTTTAAAAATAGGTGCCGATAGGCATTTTAGATATATAAGCCGATAGGCATTTCAAATATAGGTGCCGATAGGCATTCCAGATATGGTTGCCGATAGGCATTTCAAATATAGGTGCTGATAGGCATTTCAGATGTAGTTTTCGATAGGCATTTCAAAAATAGGTGTTGATAGGCATTTCAGATATAGGTGTCGGTAGGCATTTCAGATATAGGTGTCGATAGGCATTTCAGATATAGGTGTCGATAGGCATTTCAGATATAGGTGTCGATAGGCATTTCAGATATAGGTGTCGATAGGCATTTCAGATATAGGTGTCGATAGGCATTTCAGATATAGGTGCCGATAGGCATTTCAGATATAGTTGCCGATTGGCATTTTAAAAATAGGTGCCGATAGGCATTTCAGATATAGAAGCCGATAGGCATTTCAAATATAGGTGCCGATAGGCATTCCAGATATGGTTGCCGATAGGCATTTCAAATATAGGTGCTGATAGGCATTTCAGATGTAGTTTCTGATAGGCATTTCAAAAATAGGTGTCGATAGGCATTTCAGATATAGGTGTCGATAGGCATTTCAGATATAGGTGTCGATAGGCATTTCAGATATAGGTGTCGATAAGCATTTCAGATAAAGGTGTCGTTAGGCATTTCAGATATAGGTGTCGATAGGCATTTCAGATATAGGTGTCGATAGGCATTTCAGATATAGGTGTCGATAGGCATTTCAGATATAGGTGTCGATAGGCATTTCAGATATAGGTGCCGATAGGCATTTCAGATATAGTTGCCGATTGGCATTTTAAAAATAGGTGCCGATAGGCATTTCAGATATAGAAGCCGTTAGGCATTTCAAATATAGGTGCCGATAGGCATTCCAGATATGGTTGCCGATAGGCATTTCAAATATAGGTGCTGATAGGCATTTCAGATGTAGTTTCCGATAGGCATATCAAAAATAGGTGTCGATAGGCATTTCAGATATAGGTGTCGATAGGCATTTCAGATATAGGTGTCGATAGGCATTTCGGATATAGGTGTCGATAGGCATTTCAGATATAGGTGTCGATAGGCATTTCAGATATAGGTGTCGATAGGCATTTTAGATATAGGTGTCGATAGGCATTTCAGATATAGGTGTCGATAGGCATTTCAGATATAGGTGTCGATAGGCATTTCAGATATAGGTGTCGATAGGCATTTCAGATATAGGTGTCGATAGGCATTTCAGATATAGGTGCCGATAGGCATTTCAGATATAGTTGCCGATTGGCATTTTAAAAATAGGTGCCGATAGGCATTTCAGATATAGAAGCCGATAGGCATTTCAAATATAGGTGCCGATAGGCTTTCCAGATATGGTTGCCGATAGGCATTTCAAATATAGGTGCTGATAGGCATTTCAGATGTAGTTTCCGATAGGCATTTCAAAAATAGGTGTCGATAGGCATTTCAGATATAGGTGTCGATAGGCATTTCAGATATAGGTATCGATAGGCATTTCAGATATAGGTGTCGATAGGCATTTCAGATATAGGTGTCGATAGGCATTTCAGATATAGGTGTCGATAGGCATTTCAGATATAGGTGTCGATAGGCATTTCAGATATAGGTGTCGATAGGCATTTCAGATATAGGTGTCGATAGGCATTTCAGATATAGGTGCCGATAGGCATTTCAGATATAGTTGCCGGTTGGCATTTTAAAAATAGGAGCCGATAGGCATTTCAGATATAGAAGCCGATAGGCATTTCAAATATAGGTGCCGATACTCATTCCAGATATGGTTGCCGATAGGCATTTCAAATATGGGTGCTGATAGGCATTTCAGATGTAGTTTCCGATAGGCATTTTAAAATAGGTGTCGATAGGCATTTCAGATATAGGTGTCGATAGGCATTTCAGATATAGGTGTCGATAGGCATTTCAGATATAGGTGTCGATAGGCATTTCAGATATAGGTGTCGATAGGCATTTCAGATATAGGTGTCGATAGGCATTTCAGATATAGGTGTCGATAGGCATTTCAGATATAGGTGTCGATAGGCATTTCAGATATAGGTGCCGATAGGCATTTCAGATATAGTTGCCGATTGGCATTTTAAAAATAGGTGCCGATAGGTATTTCAGATATAGAAGCTGATAGGCATTTCAAATAAAGGTGCCGATAGGCATTCCAGATATGGTTGCCGATAGGCATTTCAAATATAGGTGCTGATAGGCATTTCAAATGTAGTTTCCGATAGGCATTTCAAAAGTAGGTGTCGATAGGCATTTCAGATATAGGTGTCGATAGGCATTTCAGATATAGGTGTCGATAGGCATTTCAGATATAGGTGTCGATAGGCATTTCAGATATAGGTGTCGATAGGCATTTCAGATATAGGTGTCGATAGGCATTTCAGATATAGGTGTCGATAGGCATTTCAGATATAGGTGTCGATAGGCATTTCAGATATAGGTGCCGATAGGCATTTCAGATATAGTTGCCGATTGGCATTTTAAAAATAGGTGCCGATAGGCATTTCAGATATAGAAGCCGATAGGCATTCCAAATATAGTTGCCGATAGGTATTCCAGATATGGTTGCCGATAGGCATTTCAAATATAGGTGCTGATAGGCATTTCAGATGTAGTTTCCGATAGGCATTACAAAAATAGGTGTCGATAGGCATTTCAGATATAGGTGTCGATAGGCATTTCAGATATAGGTGTCGATAGGCATTTCAGATATAGGTGTCGATAGGCATTTCAGATATAGGTGTCGATTGGCATTTCAGATATAGGTGTCGATAGGCATTTCAGATATAGGTGTCGATAGGCATTTCAGATATAGGTGTCGATAGGCATTTCAGATATAGGTGTCGATAGGCATTTCAGATATAGGTGCCGATAGGCATTTCAGATATAGTTGCCGATTGGCATTTTAAAAATAGGTGCCGATAGGCATTTCAGATATAGAAGCCGATAGGCATTTCAAATATAGGTGCCGATAGGCATTCCAGATATGGTTGCCGATAGGCATTTCAAATATAGGTGCTGATAGGCATTTCAGATGTAGTTTCCGATAGGCATTACAAAAATAGGTGTCGATAGGCATTTCAGATATAGGTGTCGATAGGCATTACAGATATAGGTGTCGATAGGCATTTCAGATATAGGTGTCGATAAGCATTTCAGATAAAGGTGTCGATAGGCATTTCAGATATAGGTGTCGATAGGCATTTCAGATATAGGTGTCGATAGGCATTTCAGATATAGGTGTCGATAGGCATTTCAGATATAGGTGTCGATAGGCATTTCAGATATAGGTGCCGATAGGCATTTCAGATATAGTTGCCGATTGGCATTTTAAAAATAGGTGCCGATAGGCATTTCAGATATAGAAGCCGATAGGCATTTCAAATATAGGTGCCGATAGGCATTCCAGATATGGTTGCCGATAGGCATTTCAAATATAGGTGCTGATAGGCATTTCAGATGTAGTTTCCGATAGGCATATCAAAAATAGGTGTCGATAGGCATTTCAGATATAGGTGTCGATAGGCATTTCAGATATAGGTGTCGATAGGCATTTCGGATATAGGTGTCGATAGGCATTTCAGATATAGGTGTCGATAGGCATTTCAGATATAGGTGTCGATAGGCATTTCAGATATAGGTGTCGATAGGCATTTCAGATATTAGTGTCGATAGGCATTTCAGATATAGGTGTCGATAGGCATTTCAGATATAGGTGTCGATAGGCATTTCAGATATAGGTGTCGATAGGCATTTCAGATATAGGTGTCGATAGGCATTTCAAATATAGGTGCCGATAAGCATTTCAGATATAGTTGCCGATTGGCATTTTAAAAATAGGTGCCGATAGGCATTTCAGATATAGAAGCCGATAGGCATTTCAAATATAGGTGCCGATAGGCATTCCAGATATGGTTGCCGATAGGCATTTCAAATATAGGTGCCGATAGGCATTCCAGATATGGTTGCCGATAGGCATTTCAAATATAGGTGCTGATAGGCATTTCAGATGTAGTTTCCGATAGGCATATCAAAAATAGGTGTCGATAGGCATTTCAGATATAGGTGTCGATAGGCATTTCAGATATAGGTGTCGATAGGCATTTCGGATATAGGTGTCGATAGGCATTTCAGATATAGGTGTCGATAGGCATTTCAGATATAGGTGTCGATAGGCATTTCTGATATAGGTGTCGATAGGCATTTCAGATATAGGTGTCGATAGGCATTTCAGATATAGGTGTCGATAGGCATTTCAGATATAGGTTTCGATAGGCATTTCAGATATAGGTGCCGATAAGCATTTCAGATATAGTTGCCGATTGGCATTTTAAAAATAGTTGCCGATAGGCATTTCAGATATAGAAGCCGATAGGCATTTCAAATATAGGTGCCGATAGGCATTCCAGATATAGTTGCCGATAGGCATTTCAAATATAGGTGCTGATAGGCATTTCAGATGTAGTTTCCGATAGGCATTTCAAAAATAGGTGTCGATAGGCATTTCAGATATAGGTGTCGATAGGCATTTCAGATATAGGTGTCGATAGGCATTTCAGATATAGGTGTCTATAAGCATTTCAGATAAAGGTGTCGATAGGCATTTCAGATATAGGTGTCGATAGGCATTTCAGATATAGGTGTCGATAGGCATTTCAGATATAGGTGTCGATAGGCATTTCAGATATAGGTGCCGATAAGCATTTCAGATATAGTTGCCGATTGGCATTTTAAAAATAGGTGCCGATAGGCATTTCAGATATAGAAGCCGATAGGCATTTCAAATATAGGAGCCGATAGGCATTTCAGATGTAGTTTCCGATAGGCATTACAAAAATAGGTGTCGATAGGCATTTCAGATATAGGTGCTGATAGGCATTTCAGATGTAGTTTCCGATAGGCATTACAAAAATAGGTGTCGATAGGCATTTCAGATATAGGTGTCGATAGGCATTTCAGATATAGGTGTCGATAGGCATTTCAGATATAGGTGTCGATAGGCATTTCAGATATAGGTGTCGATAGGCATTTCAGATATAGGTGTCGATAGGCATTTCAGATATAGGTGTCGATAGGCATTTCAGATATAGGTGTCGATAGGCATTTCAGATATAGGTGCCGATAGGCATTTCAGATATAGTTGCCGATTGGCATTTTAAAAATAGGTGCCGATGGGCATTTCAGATATAGAAGCCGATAGGCATTTCAAATATAGGTGCCGATAGGCATTCCAGATATGGTTGCCGATAGGCATTTCAAATATAGGTGCTGATAGGCATTTCAGATGTAGTTTCCGATAGGCATTTCAAAAATAGGTGTCGATAGGCATTTCAGATATAGATGTCGATAGGCATTTCAGATATAGGTGTCGATAGGCATTTCAGATATAGGTGTCGATAGGCATTTCAGATATAGGTGTCGATAGGCATTTCAGATATAGGTGTCGATAGGCATTTCAGATATAGGTGTCGATAGGCATTTCAGATATAGGTGTCGATAGGCATTTCAGATATAGGTGCCGATAGGCATTTCAGATATAGTTGCCGATTGGCATTTTAAAAATAGGTGCCGATAGGCATTTCAGATATAGAAGCCGATAGGCATTTCAAATATAGGTGCCGATAGGCATTCCAGATATGGTTGCCGATAGGCATTTCAAATATAGGTGCTGATAGGCATTTCAGATGTAGTTTCCGATAGGCATATCAAAAATAGGTGTCGATAGGCATTTCAGATATAGGTGTCGATAGGCATTTCAGATATAGGTGTCGATAGGCATTTCGGATATAGGTGTCGATAGGCATTTCAGATATAGGTGTCGATAGGCATTTCAGATATAGGTGTCGATAGGCGTTTCAGATATAGGTGTCGATAGGCATTTCAGATATAGGTGTCGATAGGCATTTCAGATATAGGTGTCGATAGGCATTTCAGATATAGGTGTCGATAGGCATTTCAGATATAGGTGTCGATAGGCATTTCAGATATAGGTGTCGATAGGCATTTCAGATATAGGTGTCGATAGGCATTTCAGATATAGGTGTCAATAGGCATTTCAGATATAAGTGTCGATAGGCATTTCAGATATAGGTGTCGATAGGCATTTCAGATATAGGTGCCGATAGGCATTTCAGATATAGTTGCCGATTGGCATTTTAAAAATAGGTGCCGATAGGCATTTCAGATATAGAAGCCGATAGGCATTCCAAATATAGTTGCCGATAGGTATTCCAGATATGGTTGCCGATAGGCATTTCAAATATAGGTGCTGATAGGCATTTCAGATGTAGTTTCCGATAGGCATTACAAAAATAGGTGTCGATAGGCATTTCAGATATAGGTGTCGATAGGCATTTCAGATATAGGTGTCGATAGGCATTTCAGATATAGGTGTCGATAGGCATTTCAGATATAGGTGTCGATAGGCATTTCAGATATAGGTGTCGATAGGCATTTCAGATATAGGTGTCGATAGGCATTTCAGATATAGGTGTCGATAGGCATTTCAGATATAGGTGCCGATAGGCATTTCAGATATAGTTGCCGATTGGCATTTTAAAAATAGGTGCCGATAGGCATTTCAGATATAGAAGCCGATAGGCATTTCAAATATAGGTGCCGATAGGCATTCCAGATATGGTTGCCGATAGGCATTTCAAATATAGGTGCTGATAGGCATTTCAGATGTAGTTTCCGATAGGCATTTCAAAAATAGGTGTCGATAGGAATTTCAGATATAGGTGTCGATAGGCATTTCAGATATAGGTGTCGATAGGCATTTCAGATATAGGTGTCGATAAGCATTTCAGATAAAGGTGTCGATAGGCATTTCAGATATATGTGTCGATAGGCATTTCAGATATAGGTGTCGATAGGCATTTCAGATATAGGTGTCGATAGGCATTTCAGATATAGGTGTCGATAGGCATTTCAGATATAGGTGCCGATAGGTATTTCAGATATAGTTGCCGATTGGCATTTTAAAAATAGGTGCCGATAGGCATTTCAGATATAGAAGCCGATAGGCATTTCAAATATAGGTGCCGATAGGCATTCCAGATATGGTTGCCGATAGGCATTTCAAATATAGGTGCTGATAGGCATTTCAGATGTAGTTTCCGATAGGCATATCAAAAATAGGTGTCGATAGGCATTTCAGATATAGGTGTCGATAGGCATTTCAGATATAGGTGTCGATAGGCATTTCGGATATAGGTGTCGATAGGCATTTCAGATATAGGTGTCGATAGGCATTTCAGATATAGGTGTCGATAGGCATTTCAGATATAGGTGTCGATAGGCATTTCAGATATAGGTGTCGATAGGCATTTCAGATATAGGTGTCGATAGGCATTTCAGATATAGGTGTCGATAGGCATTTCAGATATAGGTGTCGATAGGCATTTCAGATATAGGTGTCGATAGGCATTTCAGATATAGGTGCCGATAAGCATTTCAGATATAGTTGCCGATTGGCATTTTAAAAATAGGTGCCGATAGGCATTTCAGATATAGAACCCGATAGGCATTTCAAATATAGGTGCCGATAGGCATTCCAGATATGGTTGCCGATAGGCATTTCAAATATAGGTGCTGATAGGCATTTCAGATGTAGTTTCCGATAGGCATTTCAAAAATAGGTGTCGATAGGCATTTCAGATATAGGTGTCGATAGGCATTTCAGATATAGGTGTCGATAGGCATTTCAGATATAGGTGTCGATAAGCATTTCAGATAAAGGTGTCGATAGGCATTTCAGATATAGGTGTCGATAGGCATTTCAGATATAGGTGTCGATAGGCATTTCAGATATAGGTGCCGATAGGCATTTCAGATATAGGTGTCGATAGGCATTTCAGATATAGGTGCCGATAGGCATTTCAGATATAGTTGCCGATTGGCATTTTAAAAATAGGTGCCGATAGGCATTTCAGATATAGAAGCCGATAGGCATTTCAAATATAGGTGCCGATAGGCATTCCAGATATGGTTGCCGATAGGCATTTCAAATATAGGTGCTGATAAGCATTTCAGTTGTAGTTTCCGATAGGCATATCAAAAATAGGTGTCGATAGGCATTTCAGATATAGGTGTCGATAGGCATTTCAGATATAGGTGTCGATAGGCATTTCGGATATAGGTGTCGATAGGCATTTCAGATATAGGTGTCGATAGGCATTTCAGATATAGGTGTCGATAGGCATTTCAGATATAGGTGTCGATAGGCATTTCAGATATAGGTGTCGATAGGCATTTCAGATATAGGTGTCGATAGGCATTTCAGATATAGGTGTCGATAGGCATTTCAGATATAGGTGTCGATAGGCGTTTCAGATATAGGTGTCGATAGGCATTTCAGATATAGGTGTCGATAGGCATTTCAGATATAGGTGTCGATAGGCATTTCAGATATAGGTGTCGATAGGCATTTCAGATATAGGTGTCGATAGGCATTTCAGATATAGGTGTCGATAGGCATTTCAGATATAGGTTTTGATAGGCATTTCAGATATAGGTGTCGATAGGCATTTCAGATATAGGTGTCGATAGGCATTTCAGATATAGGTGTCGATAGGCATTTCGGATATAGGTGTCGATAGGCATTTCAGATATAGGTGTCGATAGGCATTTCAGATATAGGTGTCGATAGGCATTTCAGATATAGGTGTCGATAGGCATTTCAGATATAGGTGTCGATAGGCATTTCGGATATAGGTGTCGATAGGCATTTCAGATATAGGTGTCGATAGGCATTTCAGATATAGGTGTCGATAGGCGTTTCAGATATAGGTGTCGATAGGCATTTCAGATATAGGTGTCGATAGGCATTTCAGATATAGGTGTCGATAAGCATTTCAGATATAGGTGTCGATAGGCATTTCAGATATAGGTGTCGATAGGCATTTCAGATATAGGTGTCGATAGGCATTTCAGATATAGGTGTCGATAGGCATTTCAGATATAGGTGTCGATAGGCATTTCAGATATAGGTGTCGATAGGCATTTCAGATATAGGTGTCGATAGGCATTTCAGATATAGGTGCCGATAGGCATTTCAGATATAGTTGCCGATTGGCATTTTAAAAATAGGTGCCGATAGGCATTTCAGATATAGAAGCCGATAGGCATTCCAAATATAGTTGCCGATAGGTATTCCAGATATGGTTGCCGATAGGCATTTCAAATATAGGTGCTGATAGGCATTTCAGATGTAGTTTCCGATAGGCATTACAAAAATAGGTGTCGATAGGCATTTCAGATATAGGTGTCGATAGGCATTTCAGATATAGGTGTCGATAGGCATTTCAGATATAGGTGTCGATAGGCATTTCAGATATAGGTGCCGATAGGCATTTCAGATATAGTTGCCGATTGGCATTTTAAAAATAGGTGCCGATAGGCATTTCAGATATAGAAGCCGATAGGCATTTCAAATATAGGTGCCGATAGGCATTCCAGATATGGTTGCCGATAGGCATTTCAAATATAGGTGCTGATAGGCATTTCAGATGTAGTTTCCGATAGGCATTTCAAAAATAGGTGTCGATAGGCATTTCAGATATAGGTGTCGATAGGCATTTCAGATATAGGTTTCGATAGGCATTTCAGATATAGGTGTCGATAAGCATTTCAGATAAAGGTGTCGATAGGCATTTCAGATATATGTGTCGATAGGCATTTCAGATATAGGTGTCGATAGGCATTTCAGATATAGGTGTCGATAGGCATTTCAGATATAGGTGTCGACAGGCATTTCAGATATAGGTGCCGATAGGTATTTCAGATATAGTTGCCGATTGGCATTTTAAAAATAGGTGCCGATAGGCATTTCAGATATAGAAGCCGATAGGCATTTCAAATATAGGTGCCGATAGGCATTCCAGATATGGTTGCCGATAGGCATTTCAAATATAGGTGCTGATAGGCATTTCAGATGTAGTTTCCGATAGGCATATCAAAAATAGGTGTCGATAGGCATTTCAGATATAGGTGTCGATAGGCATTTCAGATATAGGTGTCGATAGGCATTTCGGATATAGGTGTCGATAGGCATTTCAGATATAGGTGTCGATAGGCATTTCAGATATAGGTGTCGATAGGCATTTCAGATATAGGTGTCGATAGGCATTTCAGATATAGGTGTCGATAGGCATTTCAGATATAGGTGTCGATAGGCATTTCAGATATAGGTGTCGATAGGCATTTCAGATATAGGTGTCGATAGGCATTTCAGATATAGGTGTCGATAGGCATTTCAGATATAGGTGCCGATAAGCATTTCAGATATAGTTGCCGATTGGCATTTTAAAAATAGGTGCCGATAGGCATTTCAGATATAGAAGCCGATAGGCATTTCAAATATAGGTGCCGATAGGCATTCCAGATATGGTTGCCGATAGGCATTTCAAATATAGGTGCTGATAGGCATTTCAGATGTAGTTTCCGATAGGCATTTCAAAAATAGGTGTCGATAGGCATTTCAGATATAGGTGTCGATAGGCATTTCAGATATAGGTGTCGATAGGCATTTCAGATATAGGTGTCGATAAGCATTTCAGATAAAGGTGTCGATAGGCATTTCAGATATAGGTGTCGATAGGCATTTCAGATATAGGTGTCGATAGGCATTTCAGATATAGGTGTCGATAGGCATTTCAGATATAGGTGTCGATAAGCATTTCAGATAAAGGTGTCGATAGGCATTTCAGATATAGGTGTCGATAGGCATTTCAGATATAGGTGTCGATAGGCATTTCAGATATAGGTGCCGATAGGCATTTCAGATATAGGTGTCGATAGGCATTTCAGATATAGGTGTCGAGAGGCATTTCAGATATAGGTGCCGATAGGCGTTTCAGATATAGTTGCCGATTGGCATTTTAAAAATAGGTGCCGATAGGCATTTTAGATATATAAGCCGATAGGCATTTCAAATATAGGTGCCGATAGGCATTCCAGATATGGTTGCCGATAGGCATTTCAAATATAGGTGCTGATAGGCATTTCAGATGTAGTTTTCGATAGGCATTTCAAAAATAGGTGTTGATAGGCATTTCAGATATAGGTGTCGATAGGCATTTCAGATATAGGTGTCGATAGGCATTTCAGATATAGGTGTCGATAGGCATTTCAGATATAGGTGTCGATAGGCATTTCAGATATAGGTGTCGATAGGCATTTCAGATATAGGTGTCGATAGGCATTTCAGATATAGGTGCCGATAGGCATTTCAGATATAGTTGCCGATTGGCATTTTAAAAATAGGTGCCGATAGGCATTTCAGATATAGAAGCCGATAGGCATTTCAAATATAGGTGCCGATAGGCATTCCAGATATGGTTGCCGATAGGCATTTCAAATATAGGTGCTGATAGGCATTTCAGATGTAGTTTCTGATAGGCATTTCAAAAATAGGTGTCGATAGGCATTTCAGATATAGGTGTCGATAGGCATTTCAGATATAGGTGTCGATAGGCATTTCAGATATAGGTGTCGATAAGCATTTCAGATAAAGGTGTCGTTAGGCATTTCAGATATAGGTGTCGATAGGCATTTCAGATATAGGTGTCGATAGGCATTTCAGATATAGGTGTCGATAGGCATTTCAGATATAGGTGTCGATAGGCATTTCAGATATAGGTGCCGATAGGCATTTCAGATATAGTTGCCGATTGGCATTTTAAAAATAGGTGCCGATAGGCATTTCAGATATAGAAGCCGTTAGGCATTTCAAATATAGGTGCCGATAGGCATTCCAGATATGGTTGCCGATAGGCATTTCAAATATAGGTGCTGATAGGCATTTCAGATGTAGTTTCCGATAGGCATATCAAAAATAGGTGTCGATAGGCATTTCAGATATAGGTGTCGATAGGCATTTCAGATATAGGTGTCGATAGGCATTTCGGATATAGGTGTCGATAGGCATTTCAGATATAGGTGTCGATAGGCATTTCAGATATAGGTGTCGATAGGCATTTCAGATATAGGTGTCGATAGGCATTTCAGATATAGGTGTCGATAGGCATTTCAGATATAGGTGTCGATAGGCATTTCAGATATAGGTGTCGATAGGCATTTCAGATATAGGTGTCGATAGGCATTTCAGATATAGGTGCCGATAGGCATTTCAGATATAGTTGCCGATTGGCATTTTAAAAATAGGTGCCGATAGGCATTTCAGATATAGAAGCCGATAGGCATTTCAAATATAGGTGCCGATAGGCATTCCAGATATGGTTGCCGATAGGCATTTCAAATATAGGTGCTGATAGGCATTTCAGATGTAGTTTCCGATAGGCATTTCAAAAATAGGTGTCGATAGGCATTTCAGATATAGGTGTCGATAGGCATTTCAGATATAGGTATCGATAGGCATTTCAGATATAGGTGTCGATAGGCATTTCAGATATAGGTGTCGATAGGCATTTCAGATAGATGTGTCGATAGGCATTTCAGATATAGGTGTCGATAGGCATTTCAGATATAGGTGTCGATAGGCATTTCAGATATAGGTGTCGATAGGCATTTCAGATATAGGTGCCGATAGGCATTTCAGATATAGTTGCCGGTTGGCATTTTAAAAATAGGAGCCGATAGGCATTTCAGATATAGAAGCCGATAGGCATTTCAAATATAGGTGCCGATACTCATTCCAGATATGGTTGCCGATAGGCATTTCAAATATGGGTGCTGATAGGCATTTCAGATGTAGTTTCCGATAGGCATTTTAAAAATAGGTGTCGATAGGCATTTCAGATATAGGTGTCGATAGGCATTTCAGATATAGGTGTCGATAGGCATTTCAGATATAGGTGTCGATAGGCATTTCAGATATAGGTGTCGATAGGCATTTCAGATATAGGTGTCGATAGGCATTTCAGATATAGGTGTCGATAGGCATTTCAGATATAGGTGTCGATAGGCATTTCAGATATAGGTGCCGATAGGCATTTCAGATATAGTTGCCGATTGGCATTTTAAAAATAGGTGCCGATAGGTATTTCAGATATAGAAGCTGATAGGCATTTCAAATAAAGGTGCCGATAGGCATTCCAGATATGGTTGCCGATAGGCATTTCAAATATAGGTGCTGATAGGCATTTCAAATGTAGTTTCCGATAGGCATTTCAAAAGTAGGTGTCGATAGGCATTTCAGATATAGGTGTCGATAGGCATTTCAGATATAGGTGTCGATAGGCATTTCAGATATAGGTGTCGATAGGCATTTCAGATATAGGTGTCGATAGGCATTTCAGATATAGGTGCCGATAGGCATTTCAGATATAGTTGCCGATTGGCATTTTAAAAATAGGTGCCGATAGGCATTTCAGATATAGAAGCCGATAGGCATTCCAAATATAGTTGCCGATAGGTATTCCAGATATGGTTGCCGATAGGCATTTCAAATATAGGTGCTGATAGGCATTTCAGATGTAGTTTCCGATAGGCATTACAAAAATAGGTGTCGATAGGCATTTCAGATATAGGTGTCGATAGGCATTTCAGATATAGGTGTCGATAGGCATTTCAGATATAGGTGTCGATAGGCATTTCAGATATAGGTGTCGATTGGCATTTCAGATATAGGTGTCGATAGGCATTTCAGATATAGGTGTCGATAGGCATTTCAGATATAGGTGTCGATAGGCATTTCAGATATAGGTGCCGATAGGCATTTCAGATATAGTTGCCGATTGGCATTTTAAAAATAGGTGCCGATAGGCATTTCAGATATAGAAGCCGATAGGCATTTCAAATATAGGTGCCGATAGGCATTCCAGATATGGTTGCCGATAGGCATTTCAAATATAGGTGCTGATAGGCATTTCAGATGTAGTTTCCGATAGGCATTACAAAAATAGGTGTCGATAGGCATTTCAGATATAGGTGTCGATAGACATTTCAGATATAGGTGTCGATAGGCATTTCAGATATAGGTGTCGATAAGCATTTCAGATAAAGGTGTCGATAGGCATTTCAGATATAGGTGTCGATAGGCATTTCAGATATAGGTGTCGATAGGCATTTCAGATATAGGTGTCGATAGGCATTTCAGATATAGGTGTCGATAGGCATTTCAGATATAGGTGCCGATAGGCATTTCAGATATAGTTGCCGATTGGCATTTTAAAAATAGGTGCCGATAGGCATTTCAGATATAGAAGCCGATAGGCATTTCAAATATAGGTGCCGATAGGCATTCCAGATATGGTTGCCGATAGGCATTTCAAATATAAGTGCTGATAGGCATTTCAGATGTAGTTTCCGATAGGCATATCAAAAATAGGTGTCGATAGGCATTTCAGATATAGGTGTCGATAGGCATTTCAGATATAGGTGTCGATAGGCATTTCGGATATAGGTGTCGATAGGCATTTCAGATATAGGTGTCGATAGGCATTTCAGATATAGGTGTCGATAGGCATTTCAGATATAGGTGTCGATAGGCATTTCAGATATTAGTGTCGATAGGCATTTCAGATATAGGTGTCGATAGGCATTTCAGATATAGGTGTCGATAGGCATTTCAGATATAGGTGTCGATAGGCATTTCAGATATAGGTGTCGATAGGCATTTCAAATATAGGTGCCGATAAGCATTTCAGATATAGTTGCCGATTGGCATTTTAAAAATAGGTGCCGATAGGCATTTCAGATATAGAAGCCGATAGGCATTTCAAATATAGGTGCCGATAGGCATTCCAGATATGGTTGCCGATAGGCATTTCAAATATAGGTGCCGATAGGCATTCCAGATATGGTTGCCGATAGGCATTTCAAATATAGGTGCTGATAGGCATTTCAGATGTAGTTTCCGATAGGCATATCAAAAATAGGTGTCGATAGGCATTTCAGATATAGGTGTCGATAGGCATTTCAGATATAGGTGTCGATAGGCATTTCGGATATAGGTGTCGATAGGCATTTCAGATATAGGTGTCGATAGGCATTTCAGATATAGGTGTCGATAGGCATTTCTGATATAGGTGTCGATAGGCATTTCAGATATAGGTGTCGATAGGCATTTCAGATATAGGTGTCGATAGGCATTTCAGATATAGGTTTCGATAGGCATTTCAGATATAGGTGCCGATAAGCATTTCAGATATAGTTGCCGATTGGCATTTTAAAAATAGTTGCCGATAGGCATTTCAGATATAGAAGCCGATAGGCATTTCAAATATAGGTGCCGATAGGCATTCCAGATATAGTTGCCGATAGGCATTTCAAATATTGGTGCTGATAGGCATTTCAGATGTAGTTTCCGATAGGCATTTCAAAAATAGGTGTCGATAGGCATTTCAGATATAGGTGTCGATAGGCATTTCAGATATAGGTGTCGATAGGCATTTCAGATATAGGTGTCGATAAGCATTTCAGATAAAGGTGTCGATAGGCATTTCAGATATAGGTGTCGATAGGCATTTCAGATATAGGTGTCGATAGGCATTTCAGATATAGGTGTCGATAGGCATTTCAGATATAGGTGCCGATAAGCATTTCAGATATAGTTGCCGATTGGCATTTTAAAAATAGGTGCCGATAGGCATTTCAGATATAGAAGCCGATAGGCATTTCAAATATAGGAGCCGATAGGCATTTCAGATGTAGTTTCCGATAGGCATTACAAAAATAGGTGTCGATAGGCATTTCAGATATAGGTGCTGATAGGCATTTCAGATGTAGTTTCCGATAGGCATTACAAAAATAGGTGTCGATAGGCATTTCAGATATAGGTGTCGATAGGCATTTCAGATATAGGTGTCGATAGGCATTTCAGATATAGGTGTCGATAGGCATTTCAGATATAGGTGTCGATAGGCATTTCAGATATAGGTGTCGATAGGCATTTCAGATATAGGTGTCGATAGGCATTTCAGATATAGGTGTCGATAGGCATTTCAGATATAGGTGTCGATAGGCATTTCAGATATAGGTGCCGATAGGCATTTCAGATATAGTTGCCGATTGGCATTTTAAAAATAGGTGCCGATGGGCATTTCAGATATAGAAGCCGATAGGCATTTCAAATATAGGTGCCGATAGGCATTCCAGATATGGTTGCCGATAGGCATTTCAAATATAGGTGCTGATAGGCATTTCAGATGTAGTTTCCGATAGGCATTTCAAAAATAGGTGTCGATAGGCATTTCAGATATAGATGTCGATAGGCATTTCAGATATAGGTGTCGATAGGCATTTCAGATATAGGTGTCGATAGGCATTTCAGATATAGGTGTCGATAGGCATTTCAGATATAGGTGTCGATAGGCATTTCAGATATAGGTGTCGATAGGCATTTCAGATATAGGTGTCGATAGGCATTTCAGATATAGGTGCCGATAGGCATTTCAGATATAGTTGCCGATTGGCATTTTAAAAATAGGTGCCGATAGGCATTTCAGATATAGAAGCCGATAGGCATTTCAAATATAGGTGCCGATAGGCATTCCAGATATGGTTGCCGATAGGCATTTCAAATATAGGTGCTGATAGGCATTTCAGATGTAGTTTCCGATAGGCATATCAAAAATAGGTGTCGATAGGCATTTCAGATATAGGTGTCGATAGGCATTTCAGATATAGGTGTCGATAGGCATTTCGGATATAGGTGTCGATAGGCATTTCAGATATAGGTGTCGATAGGCATTTCAGATATAGGTGTCGATAGGCGTTTCAGATATAGGTGTCGATAGGCATTTCAGATATAGGTGTCGATAGGCATTTCAGATATAGGTGTCGATAGGCATTTCAGATATAGGTGTCGATAGGCATTTCAGATATAGGTGTCGATAGGCATTTCAGATATAGGTGTCGATAGGCATTTCAGATATAGGTGTCGATAGGCATTTCAGATATAGGTGTCGATAGGCATTTCAGATATAAGTGTCGATAGGCATTTCAGATATAGGTGTCGATAGGCATTTCAGATATAGGTGCCGATAGGCATTTCAGATATAGTTGCCGATTGGCATTTTAAAAATAGGTGCCGATAGGCATTTCAGATATAGAAGCCGATAGGCATTCCAAATATAGTTGCCGATAGGTATTCCAGATATGGTTGCCGATAGGCATTTCAAATATAGGTGCTGATAGGCATTTCAGATGTAGTTTCCGATAGGCATTACAAAAATAGGTGTCGATAGGCATTTCAGATATAGGTGTCGATAGGCATTTCAGATATAGGTGTCGATAGGCATTTCAGATATAGGTGTCGATAGGCATTTCAGATATAGGTGTCGATAGGCATTTCAGATATAGGTGTCGATAGGCATTTCAGATATAGGTGTCGATAGGCATTTCAGATATAGGTGTCGATAGGCATTTCAGATATAGGTGCCGATAGGCATTTCAGATATAGTTGCCGATTGGCATTTAAAAAATAGGTGCCGATAGGCATTTCAGATATAGAAGCCGATAGGCATTTCAAATATAGGTGCCGATAGGCATTCCAGATATGGTTGCCGATAGGCATTTCAAATATAGGTGCTGATAGGCATTTCAGATGTAGTTTCCGATAGGCATTTCAAAAATAGGTGTCGATAGGAATTTCAGATATAGGTGTCGATAGGCATTTCAGATATAGGTGTCGATAGGCATTTCAGATATAGGTGTCGATAAGCATTTCAGATAAAGGTGTCGATAGGCATTTCAGATATATGTGTCGATAGGCATTTCAGATATAGGTGTCGATAGGCATTTCAGATATAGGTGTCGATAGGCATTTCAGATATAGGTGTCGATAGGCATTTCAGATATAGGTGCCGATAGGTATTTCAGATATAGTTGCCGATTGGCATTTTAAAAATAGGTGCCGATAGGCATTTCAGATATAGAAGCCGATAGGCATTTCAAATATAGGTGCCGATAGGCATTCCAGATATGGTTGCCGATAGGCATTTCAAATATAGGTGCTGATAGGCATTTCAGATGTAGTTTCCGATAGGCATATCAAAAATAGGTGTCGATAGGCATTTCAGATATAGGTGTCGATAGGCATTTCAGATATAGGTGTCGATAGGCATTTCGGATATAGGTGTCGATAGGCATTTCAGATATAGGTGTCGATAGGCATTTCAGATATAGGTGTCGATAGGCATTTCAGATATAGGTGTCGATAGGCATTTCAGATATAGGTGTCGATAGGCATTTCAGATATAGGTGTCGATAGGCATTTCAGATATAGGTGTCGATAGGCATTTCAGATATAGGTGTCGATAGGCATTTCAGATATAGGTGTCGATAGGCATTTCAGATATAGGTGCCGATAAGCATTTCAGATATAGTTGCCGATTGGCATTTTAAAAATAGGTGCCGATAGGCATTTCAGATATAGAACCCGATAGGCATTTCAAATATAGGTGCCGATAGGCATTCCAGATATGGTTGCCGATAGGCATTTCAAATATAGGTGCTGATAGGCATTTCAGATGTAGTTTCCGATAGGCATTTCAAAAATAGGTGTCGATAGGCATTTCAGATATAGGTGTCGATAGGCATTTCAGATATAGGTGTCGATAGGCATTTCAGATATAGGTGTCGATAAGCATTTCAGATAAAGGTGTCGATAGGCATTTCAGATATAGGTGTCGATAGGCATTTCAGATATAGGTGTCGATAGGCATTTCAGATATAGGTGCCGATAGGCATTTCAGATATAGGTGTCGATAGGCATTTCAGATATAGGTGCCGATAGGCATTTCAGATATAGTTGCCGATTGGCATTTTAAAAATAGGTGCCGATAGGCATTTCAGATATAGAAGCCGATAGGCATTTCAAATATAGGTGCCGATAGGCATTCCAGATATGGTTGCCGATAGGCATTTCAAATATAGGTGCTGATAAGCATTTCAGTTGTAGTTTCCGATAGGCATATCAAAAATAGGTGTCGATAGGCATTTCAGATATAGGTGTCGATAGGCATTTCAGATATAGGTGTCGATAGGCATTTCGGATATAGGTGTCGATAGGCATTTCAGATATAGGTGTCGATAGGCATTTCAGATATAGGTGTCGATAGGCATTTCAGATATAGGTGTCGATAGGCATTTCAGATATAGGTGTCGATAGGCATTTCAGATATAGGTGTCGATAGGCATTTCAGATATAGGTGTCGATAGGCATTTCAGATATAGGTGTCGATAGGCGTTTCAGATATAGGTGTCGATAGGCATTTCAGATATAGGTGTCGATAGGCATTTCAGATATAGGTGTCGATAGGCATTTCAGATATAGGTGTCGATAGGCATTTCAGATATAGGTGTCGATAGGCATTTCAGATATAGGTGTCGATAGGCATTTCAGATATAGGTTTTGATAGGCATTTCAGATATAGGTGTCGATAGGCATTTCAGATATAGGTGTCGATAGGCATTTCAGATATAGGTGTCGATAGGCATTTCGGATATAGGTGTCGATAGGCATTTCAGATATAGGTGTCGATAGGCATTTCAGATATAGGTGTCGATAGGCATTTCAGATATAGGTGTCGATAGGCATTTCAGATATAGGTGTCGATAGGCATTTCGGATATAGGTGTCGATAGGCATTTCAGATATAGGTGTCGATAGGCATTTCAGATATAGGTGTCGATAGGCGTTTCAGATATAGGTGTCGATAGGCATTTCAGATATAGGTGTCGATAGGCATTTCAGATATAGGTGTCGATAAGCATTTCAGATATAGGTGTCGATAGGCATTTCAGATATAGGTGTCGATAGGCATTTCAGATATAGGTGTCGATAGGCATTTCAGATATAGGTGTCGATAGGCATTTCAGATATAGGTGTCGATAGGCATTTCAGATATAGGTGTCGATAGGCATTTCAGATATAGGTGTCGATAGGCATTTCAGATATAGGTGCCGATAGGCATTTCAGATATAGTTGCCGATTGGCATTTTAAAAATAGGTGCCGATAGGCATTTCAGATATAGAAGCCGATAGGCATTCCAAATATAGTTGCCGATAGGTATTCCAGATATGGTTGCCGATAGGCATTTCAAATATAGGTGCTGATAGGCATTTCAGATGTAGTTTCCGATAGGCATTACAAAAATAGGTGTCGATAGGCATTTCAGATATAGGTGTCGATAGGCATTTCAGATATAGGTGTCGATAGGCATTTCAGATATAGGTGTCGATAGGCATTTCAGATATAGGTGCCGATAGGCATTTCAGATATAGTTGCCGATTGGCATTTTAAAAATAGGTGCCGATAGGCATTTCAGATATAGAAGCCGATAGGCATTTCAAATATAGGTGCCGATAGGCATTCCAGATATGGTTGCCGATAGGCATTTCAAATATAGGTGCTGATAGGCATTTCAGATGTAGTTTCCGATAGGCATTTCAAAAATAGGTGTCGATAGGCATTTCAGATATAGGTGTCGATAGGCATTTCAGATATAGGTGTCGATAGGCATTTCAGATATAGGTGTCGATAAGCATTTCAGATAAAGGTGTCGATAGGCATTTCAGATATATGTGTCGATAGGCATTTCAGATATAGGTGTCGATAGGCATTTCAGATATAGGTGTCGATAGGCATTTCAGATATAGGTGTCGACAGGCATTTCAGATATAGGTGCCGATAGGTATTTCAGATATAGTTGCCGATTGGCATTTTAAAAATAGGTGCCGATAGGCATTTCAGATATAGAAGCCGATAGGCATTTCAAATATAGGTGCCGATAGGCATTCCAGATATGGTTGCCGATAGGCATTTCAAATATAGGTGCTGATAGGCATTTCAGATGTAGTTTCCGATAGGCATATCAAAAATAGGTGTCGATAGGCATTTCAGATATAGGTGTCGATAGGCATTTCAGATATAGGTGTCGATAGGCATTTCGGATATAGGTGTCGATAGGCATTTCAGATATAGGTGTCGATAGGCATTTCAGATATAGGTGTCGATAGGCATTTCAGATATAGGTGTCGATAGGCATTTCAGATATAGGTGTCGATAGGCATTTCAGATATAGGTGTCGATAGGCATTTCAGATATAGGTGTCGATAGGCATTTCAGATATAGGTGTCGATAGGCATTTCAGATATAGGTGTCGATAGGCATTTCAGATATAGGTGCCGATAAGCATTTCAGATATAGTTGCCGATTGGCATTTTAAAAATAGGTGCCGATAGGCATTTCAGATATAGAAGCCGATAGGCATTTCAAATATAGGTGCCGATAGGCATTCCAGATATGGTTGCCGATAGGCATTTCAAATATAGGTGCTGATAGGCATTTCAGATGTAGTTTCCGATAGGCATTTCAAAAATAGGTGTCGATAGGCATTTCAGATATAGGTGTCGATAGGCATTTCAGATATAGGTGTCGATAGGCATTTCAGATATAGGTGTCGATAAGCATTTCAGATAAAGGTGTCGATAGGCATTTCAGATATAGGTGTCGATAGGCATTTCAGATATAGGTGTCGATAGGCATTTCAGATATAGGTGCCGATAGGCATTTCAGATATAGGTGTCGATAGGCATTTCAGATATAGGTGCCGATAGGCATTTCAGATATAGTTGCCGATTGGCATTTTAAAAATAGGTGCCGATAGGCATTTCAGATATAGAAGCCGATAGGCATTTCAAATATAGGTGCCGATAGGCATTCCAGATATGGTTGCCGATAGGCATTTCAAATATAGGTGCTGATAAGCATTTCAGATGTAGTTTCCGATAGGCATATCAAAAATAGGTGTCGATAGGCATTTCAGATATAGGTGTCGATAGGCATTTCAGATATAGGTGTCGATAGGCATTTCGGATATAGGTGTCGATAGGCATTTCAGATATAGGTGTCGATAGGCATTTCAGATATAGGTGTCGATAGGCATTTCTGATATAGGTGTCGATAGGCATTTCAGATATAGGTGTCGATAGGCATTTCAGATATAGGTGTCGATAGGCATTTCAGATATAGGTGTCGATAGGCATTTCAGATATAGGTGCCGATAAGCATTTCAGATATAGTTGCCGATTGGCATTTTAAAAATAGGTGCCGATAGGCATTTCAGATATAGAAGCCGATAGGCATTTCAAATATAGGTGCCGATAGGCATTCCAGATATGGTTGCCGATAGGCATTTCAAATATAGGTGCTGATAGGCATTTCAGATGTAGTTTCCGATAGGCATTTCAAAAATAGGTGTCGATAGGCATTTCAGATATAGGTGTCGATAGGCATTTCAGATATAGGTGTCGATAAGCATTTCAGATAAAGGTGTCGATAGGCATTTCAGATATAGGTGTCGATAGGCATTTCAGATATAGGTGTCGATAGGCATTTCAGATATAGGTGTCGATAGGCATTTCAGATATAGGTGCCGATAAGCATTTCAGATATAGTTGCCGATTGGCATTTTAAAAATAGGTGCCGATAGGCATTTCAGATATAGAAGCCGATAGGCATTTCAAATATAGGTGCCGATAGGCATTTCAGATGTAGTTTCCGATAGGCATTACAAAAATAGGTGTCGATAGGCATTTCAGATATAGGTGCTGATAGGCATTTCAGATGTAGTTTCCGATAGGCATTACAAAAATAGGTGTCGATAGGCATTTCAGATATAGGTGTCGATAGGCATTTCAGATATAGGTGTCGATAGGCATTTCAGATATAGGTGTCGATAGGCATTTCAGATATAGGTGTCGATAGGCATTTCAGATATAGGTGTCGATAGGCATTTCAGATATAGGTGTCGATAGGCATTTCAGATATAGGTGTCGATAGGCATTTCAGATATAGGTGCCGATAGGCATTTCAGATATAGTTGCCGATTGGCATTTTAAAAATAGGTGCCGATGGGCATTTCAGATATAGAAGCCGATAGGCATTTCAAATATAGGTGCCGATAGGCATTCCAGATATGGTTGCCGATAGGCATTTCAAATATAGGTGCTGATAGGCATTTCAGATGTAGTTTCCGATAGGCATTTCAAAAATAGGTGTCGATAGGTATTTCAGATATAGATGTCGATAGGCATTTCAGATATAGGTGTCGATAGGCATTTCAGATATAGGTGTCGATAGGCATTTCAGATATAGGTGTCGATAGGCATTTCAGATATAGGTGTCGATAGGCATTTCAGATATAGGTGTCGATAGGCATTTCAGATATAGGTGTCGATAGGCATTTCAGATATAGGTGCCGATAGGCATTTCAGATATAGTTGCCGATTGGCATTTTAAAAATAGGTGCCGATAGGCATTTCAGATATAGAAGCCGATAGGCATTTCAAATATAGGTGCCGATGGGCATTCCAGATATGGTTGCCGATAGGCATTTCAAATATAGGTGCTGATAGGCATTTCAGATGTAGTTTCCGATAGGCATATCAAAAATAGGTGTCGATAGGCATTTCAGATATAGGTGTCGATAGGCATTTCAGATATAGGTGTCGATAGGCATTTCGGATATAGGTGTCGATAGGCATTTCAGATATAGGTGTCGATAGGCATTTCAGATATAGGTGTCGATAGGCATTTCAGATATAGGTGTCGATAGGCATTTCAGATATAGGTGTCGATAGGCATTTCAGATATAAGTGTCGATAGGCATTTCAGATATAGGTGTCGATAGGCATTTCAGATATAGGTGTCGATAGGCATTTCAGATATAGGTGTCGATAGGCATTTCAGATATAGGTGTCGATAGGCATTTCAGATATAGGTGTCGATAGGCATTTCAGATATAGGTGTCGATAGGCATTTCCGATATAGGTGTCGATAGGCATTTCAGTTATAGGTGTCGATAGGCATTTCAGATATAGGTGTCGATAGGCATTTCAGATATAGGTGCCGATAGGCATTTCAGATATAGTTGCCGATTGGCATTTTAAAAATAGGTGCCGATAGGCATTTCAGATATAGAAGCTGATAGGCATTTCAAATAAAGGTGCCGATAGGCATTCCAGATATGGTTGCCGATAGGCATTTCAAATATAGGTGCTGATAGGCATTTCAAATGTAGTTTCCGATAGGCATTTCAAAAGTAGGTGTCGATAGGCATTTCAGATATAGGTGCTGATAGGCATTTCAGATGTAGTTTCCGATTAGGATTTTAAAAATAGGTGTCGAAGGCATTTCAGATATAGGTGTCGATAGGCATTTCAGATATAGGTGTCGATAGGCATTTCAGATATAGGTGTCGATAGGCATTTCAGATATAGGTGTCGATAGGCATTTCAGATATAGGTGTCGATAGGCATTTCAGATATAGGTGTCGATAGGCATTTCAGATATAGGTGTCGATAGGCATTTCAGATATAGGTGCCGATAGGCATTTCAGATATAGTTGCCGATTGGCATTTTAAAAATTGGTGCCGATAGGCATTTCAGATATAGAAGCTGATAGGCATTTCAAATAAAGGTGCCGATAGGCATTCCAGATATGGTTGCCGATAGGCATTTCAAATATAGGTGCTGATAGGCATTTCAGATGTAGTTTCCGATAGGCATTTCAAAAGTAGGTGTCTATAGGCATTTCAGATATAGGTGTCGATAGGCATTTCAGATATAGGTGTCGATAGGCATTTCAGATATAGGTGTCGATAGGCATTTCAGATATAGGTGTCGATAGGCATTTCAGATATAGGTGTCGATAGGCATTTCAGATATAGGTGTCGATAGGCATTTCAGATAAAGGTGTCGATAGGCATTTCAGATATAGGTGTCGATAGGCATTTCAGATATAGGTGCCGATAGGCATTTCAGATATAGTTGCCGATTGGCATTTTAAAAATAGGTGCCGATAGGCATTTCTGATATAGAAGCCGATAGGCATTCCAAATATAGTTGCCGATAGGTATTCCAGATATGGTTGCCGATAGGCATTTCAAATATAGGTGCTGATAGGCATTTCAGATGTAGTTTCCGATAGGCATTACAAAAATAGGTGTCGATAGGCATTTCAGATATAGGTGTCAATAGGCATTTCAGATATAGGTGTCGATAGGCATTTCAGATATAGGTGTCGATAGGCATTTCAGATATAGGTGTCGATAGGCATTTCAGATATAGGTGTCGATAGGCATTTCAGATATAGGTGTCGATAGGCATTTCAGATATAGGTGTCGAGAGGCATTTCAGATATAGGTGCCGATAGGCGTTTCAGATATAGTTGCCGATTGGCATTTTAAAAATAGGTGCCGATAGGCATTTCAGATATAGAAGCCGATAGGCATTTCAAATATAGGTGCCGATAGGCATTCCAGATATGGTTGCCGATAGGCATTTCAAATATAGGTGCTGATAGGCATTTCAGATGTAGTTTCCGATAGGCATTTCAAAAAGAGGTGTTGATAGGCATTTCAGATATAGGTGTCGATAGGCATTTCAGATATAGGTGTCGATAGGCATTTCAGATATAGGTGTCGATAAGCATTTCAGATAAAGGTGTCGATAGGCATTTCAGATATAGGTGTCGATAGGCATTTCAGATATAGGTGTCGATAGGCATTTCAGATATAGGTGTCGATAGGCATTTCAGATATAGGTGTCGATAGGCATTTCAGATATAGGTGCCGATAGGCATTTCAGATATAGTTGCCGATTGGCATTTTAAAAATAGGTGCCGATAGGCATTTCAGATATAGAAGCCGATAGGCATTTCAAATATAGGTGCCGATAGGCATTCCAGATATGGTTGCCGTTAGGCATTTCAAATATAGGTGCTGATAGGCATTTCAGATGTAGTTTCCGATAGGCATTTCAAAAATAGGTGTCGATAGGCATTTCAGATATAGATGTCGATAGGCATTTCAGATATAGGTGTCGATAGGCATTTCAGATATAGGTGTCGATAGGCATTTCAGATATAGGTGTCGATAGGCATTTCAGATATAGGTGTCGATAGGCATTTCAGATATAGGTGTCGATAGGCATTTCAGATATAGGTGTCGATAGGCATTTCAGATATAGGTGCCGATAGGCATTTCAGATATAGTTGCCGATTGGCATTTTAAAAATAGGTGCCGATAGGCATTTCAGATATAGAAGCCGATAGGCATTTCAAATATAGGTGCCGATGGGCATTCCAGATATGGTTGCCGATAGGCATTTCAAATATAGGTGCTGATAGGCATTTCAGATGTAGTTTCCGATAGGCATATCAAAAATAGGTGTCGATAGGCATTTCAGATATAGGTGTCGATAGGCATTTCAGATATAGGTGTCGATAGGCATTTCGGATATAGGTGTCGATAGGCATTTCAGATATAGGTGACGATAGGCATTTCAGATATAGGTGTCGATAGGCATTTCAGATATAGGTGTCGATAGGCATTTCAGATATAGGTGTCGATAGGCATTTCAGATATAAGTGTCGATAGGCATTTCAGATATAGGTGTCGATAGGCATTTCAGATATAGGTGTCGATAGGCATTTCAGATATAGGTGTCGATAGGCATTTCAGATATAGGTGTCGATAGGCATTTCAGATATAGGTGTCGATAGGCATTTCAGATATAGGTGTCGATAGGCATTTCCGATATAGGTGTCGATAGGCATTTCAGTTATAGGTGTCGATAGGCATTTCAGATATAGGTGTCGATAGGCATTTCAGATATAGGTGCCGATAGGCATTTCAGATATAGTTGCCGATTGGCATTTTAAAAATAGGTGCCGATAGGCATTTCAGATATAGAAGCTGATAGGCATTTCAAATAAAGGTGCCGATAGGCATTCCAGATATGGTTGCCGATAGGCATTTCAAATATAGGTGCTGATAGGCATTTCAAATGTAGTTTCCGATAGGCATTTCAAAAGTAGGTGTCGATAGGCATTTCAGATATAGGTGCTGATAGGCATTTCAGATGTAGTTTCCGATTAGGATTTTAAAAATAGGTGTCGAAGGCATTTCAGATATAGGTGTCGATAGGCATTTCAGATATAGGTGTCGATAGGCATTTCAGATATAGGTGTCGATAGGCATTTCAGATATAGGTGTCGATAGGCATTTCAGATATAGGTGTCGATAGGCATTTCAGATATAGGTGTCGATAGGCATTTCAGATATAGGTGTCGATAGGCATTTCAGATATAGGTGCCGATAGGCATTTCAGATATAGTTGCCGATTGGCATTTTAAAAATTGGTGCCGATAGGCATTTCAGATATAGAAGCTGATAGGCATTTCAAATAAAGGTGCCGATAGGCATTCCAGATATGGTTGCCGATAGGCATTTCAAATATAGGTGCTGATAGGCATTTCAGATGTAGTTTCCGATAGGCATTTCAAAAGTAGGTGTCTATAGGCATTTCAGATATAGGTGTCGATAGGCATTTCAGATATAGGTGTCGATAGGCATTTCAGATATAGGTGTCGATAGGCATTTCAGATATAGGTGTCGATAGGCATTTCAGATATAGGTGTCGATAGGCATTTCAGATATAGGTGTCGATAGGCATTTCAGATAAAGGTGTCGATAGGCATTTCAGATATAGGTGTCGATAGGCATTTCAGATATAGGTGCCGATAGGCATTTCAGATATAGTTGCCGATTGGCATTTTAAAAATAGGTGCCGATAGGCATTTCTGATATAGAAGCCGATAGGCATTCCAAATATAGTTGCCGATAGGTATTCCAGATATGGTTGCCGATAGGCATTTCAAATATAGGTGCTGATAGGCATTTCAGATGTAGTTTCCGATAGGCATTACAAAAATAGGTGTCGATAGGCATTTCAGATATAGGTGTCAATAGGCATTTCAGATATAGGTGTCGATAGGCATTTCAGATATAGGTGTCGATAGGCATTTCAGATATAGGTGTCGATAGGCATTTCAGATATAGGTGTCGATAGGCATTTCAGATATAGGTGTCGATAGGCATTTCAGATATAGGTGTCGAGAGGCATTTCAGATATAGGTGCCGATAGGCGTTTCAGATATAGTTGCCGATTGGCATTTTAAAAATAGGTGCCGATAGGCATTTCAGATATAGAAGCCGATAGGCATTTCAAATATAGGTGCCGATAGGCATTCCAGATATGGTTGCCGATAGGCATTTCAAATATAGGTGCTGATAGGCATTTCAGATGTAGTTTCCGATAGGCATTTCAAAAAGAGGTGTTGATAGGCATTTCAGATATAGGTGTCGATAGGCATTTCAGATATAGGTGTCGATAGGCATTTCAGATATAGGTGTCGATAAGCATTTCAGATAAAGGTGTCGATAGGCATTTCAGATATAGGTGTCGATAGGCATTTCAGATATAGGTGTCGATAGGCATTTCAGATATAGGTGTCGATAGGCATTTCAGATATAGGTGTCGATAGGCATTTCAGATATAGGTGCCGATAGGCATTTCAGATATAGTTGCCGATTGGCATTTTAAAAATAGGTGCCGATAGGCATTTCAGATATAGAAGCCGATAGGCATTTCAAATATAGGTGCCGATAGGCATTCCAGATATGGTTGCCGATAGGCATTTCAAATATAGGTGCTGATAGGCATTTCAGATGTAGTTTCCGATAGGCATATCAAAAATAGGTGTCGATAGGCATTTCAGATATAGGTGTCGATAGGCATTTCGGATATAGGTGTCGATAGGCATTTCAGATATAGGTGTCGATAGGCATTTCAGATATAGGTGTCGATAGGCATTTCAGATATAGGTGTCGATAGGCATTTCAGATATAGGTGTCGATAGGCATTTCAGATATAGGTGTCGATAGGCATTTCAGATATAGGTGTCGATAGGCATTTCAGATATAGGTGTCGATAGGCATTTCAGATATAGGTGTCGATAGGCATTTCAGATATAGGTGCCGATAAGCATTTCAGATATAGTTGCCGATTGGCATTTTAAAAATAGGTGCCGATAGGCATTTCAGATATAGAAGCCGATAGGCATTTCAAATATAGGTGCCGATAGGCATTCCAGATATGGTTGCCGATAGGCATTTCAAATATAGGTGCTGATAGGCATTTCAGATGTAGTTTCCGATAGGCATTTCAAAAATAGGTGTCGATAGGCATTTCAGATATAGGTGTCGATAGGCATTTCAGATATAGGTGTCGATAGGCATTTCAGATATAGGTGTCGATAAGCATTTCAGATAAAGGTGTCGATAGGCATTTCAGATATAGGTGCCGATAGGCATTTCCGATATAGGTGTCGATAGGCATTTCAGATATAGGTGTCGATAGGCATTTCAGATATAGGTGTCGATAGGCATTTCAGATATAGGTGCCGATAGGCATTTCAGATATAGTTGCCGATTGGCATTTTAAAAATAGGTGCCGATAGGCATTTCAGATATAGAAGCTGATAGGCATTTCAAATAAAGGTGCCGATAGGCATTCCAGATATGGTTGCCGATAGGCATTTCAAATATAGGTGCTGATAGGCATTTCAAATGTAGTTTCCGATAGGCATTTCAAAAGTAGGTGTCGATAGGCATTTCAGATATAGGTGCTGATAGGCATTTCAGATGTAGTTTCCGATTAGGATTTTAAAAATAGGTGTCGATAGGCATTTCAGATATAGGTGTCGATAGGCATTTCAGATATAGGTGTCGATAGGCATTTCAGATATAGGTGTCGATAGGCATTTCAGATATAGGTGTCGATAGGCATTTCAGATATAGGTGTCGATAGGCATTTCAGATATAGGTGCCGATAGGCATTTCAGATATAGGTGCCGATAGGCATTTCAGATATAGGTGTCGATAGGCATTTCAGATATAGGTGTCGATAGGCATTTCAGATATAGGTGTCGATAGGCATTTCAGATATTGGTGTCGATAGGCATTTCAGATATAGGTGCCGATAGGCATTTCAGATATAGGTGCCGATAGGCATTTCAGATATACTTGCCGATTGGCATTTTAAAAATAGGTGCCGATAGGCATTTTATATATAGAAGCCGATAGGCATTTCAAATATAGGTGCCGATAGGCATTCCAGATATGGTTGCCGATAGGCATTTCAAATATAGGTGCTGATAGGCATTTCAGATGTAGTTTCCGATAGGCATTTCAAAAATAGGTGTCGATAGGCATTTCAGATATAGGTGTCGATAAGCATTTCAGATATAGGTGTCGATAGGCATTTCAGATATAGGTGTCGATAGGCATTTCAGATATAGGTGTCGATAGGCATTTCAGATATAGGTGTCGATAGGCATTTCAGATATAGGTGCCGATAGGCATTTCAGATATAGTTGCCGATTGGCATTTTAAAAATAGGTGCCGATTGGCATTTCAGATATAGAAGCCGATAGGCATTTCAAACATAGGTGCCGATAGGCATTCCAGATATGGTTGCCGATAGGCATTTCAAATATAGGTGCTGATAGGCATTTCAGATGTAGTTTCCGATAGGCATTTTAAAAATCGGTGTCGATAGGCATTTCAGATATAGGTGTCGATAGGCATTTCAGATATAGGTGTCGATAGGCATTTCAGATATAGGTGTCGATAGGCATTTCAGATATAGGTGTCGATAGGCATTTCAGATATAGGTGTCGATAGGCATTTCAGATATAGGTGTCGATAGGCATTTCAGATATAGGTGTCGATAGGCCTTTCAGATATAGGTGCCGATAGGCATTTCAGATATAGTTGCCGATTGGCATTTTAAAAATAGGTGCCGATAGGCATTTCAGATATAGAAGCCGATAGGCATTTCAAATATAGGTGCCGATAGGCATTCCAGATATGGTTTCCGATAGGCATTTCAAATATAGGTGCTGATAGGCATTTCAGATGTAGTTTCCGATAGGCATTTCAAAAATACGTGTCGATAGGCATTTCAGATATAGGTGTCGATAGGCATTTCAGATATAGGTGTCGATAGGCATTTCAGATATAGGTGTCGATAGGCATTTTAGATATAGGTGTCGATAGGCATTTTAGATATAGGTGTCGATAGGCATTTCAGATATAGGTGTCGATAGGCATTTCAGATATAGGTGTCGATAGGCATTTCAGATATAGGTGCCGATAGGCATTTCAGATATAGTTGCCGATTGGCATTTTAAAAATAGGTGCCGATAGGCATTTCAGATATAGAAGCCGATAGGCATTTCAAATATAGGTGCCGATAGGCATTCCAGATATGGTTGCCGATAGGCATTTCGAATATAGGTGCTGATAGGCATTTCAGATGTAGTTTCCGATAGGCATTTCAAAAATAGGTGTCGATAGGCATTTCAGATATAGGTGTCGATAGGCATTTCAGATATAGGTATCGATAGGCATTTCAGATATAGGTGTCGATAGGCATTTCAGATATAGGTGTCGATAGGCATTTCAGATATAGGTGTCGATAGGCATTTCAGATATAGGTGTCGATAGGCATTTCAGATATAGGTGTCGATAGGCATTTCAGATATAGGTGTCGATAGGCATTTCAGATATAGGTGCCGATAGGCATTTCAGATATAGTTGCCGATTGGCATTTTAAAAATAGGTGCCGATAGGCATTTCAGATATAGAAGCCGATAGGCATTTCAAATATAGGTGCCGATAGGCATTCCAGATATGGTTGCCGATAGGCATTTCAAATATAGGTGCTGATAGGCATTTCAGATGTAGTTTCCGATAGGCATTTCAAAAATAGGTGTCGATAGGCATTTCAGATATAGGTGTCGATAGGCATTTCAGATATAGGTGTCGATAGGCATTTCAGATATAGGTGTCGATAGGCATTTCAGATATAGGTGTCGATAAGCATTTTAGATATAGGTGTCGATAGGCATTTCAGATATAGGGGCCGATAGGCATTTCAGATATAGTTGCCGATTGGCATTTTAAAAACAGGTGCCGATAGGCATTTCAGATATAGAAGCCGATAGGCATTTCAAATATAGGTGCCGATAGGCATTCCAGATATGGTTGCCGATAGGCATTTCAAATATAGGTGCTGATAGGCATTTCAGATGTAGTTTCCGATAGGCATATCAAAAATTGGTGTCGATAGGCATTTCAGATATAGGTGTCGATAGGCATTTCAGATATAGGTGTCGATAGGCATTTCGGATATAGGTGTCGATAGGCATTTCAGATATAGGTGTCGATAGGCATTTCAGATATAGGTGTCGATAGGCATTTCAGATATAGGTGTCGATAGGCATTTCAGATATAGGTGTCGATAGGCATTTCAGATATAGGTGTCGATAGGCATTTCAGATATAGGTGCCGATAGGCATTTCAGATATAGTTGCCGATTGGCATTTTAAAAATAGGTGCCGATAGGCATTTCAGATATAGAAGCCGATAAGCATTTCAAATATAGGTGCCGATAGGCATTCCAGATATGGTTGCCGATAGGCATTTCAAATATAGGTGCTGATAGGCATTTCAGATGTAGTTTCCGATAGGCATTTCAAAAATAGGTGTCGATAGGCATTTCAGATATAGGTGTCGATAGGCATTTCAGATATAGGTGTCGATAGGCATTTCAGATATAGGTGTCGATAGGCATTTCAGATATAGGTGTCGATAGGCATTTCAGATATAGGTGTCGATAGGCATTTCAGATATAGGTGTCGATAGGCATTTCAGATATAGGTGTCGATAGGCATTTCAGATATAGGTGCCGATAGGCATTTCAGATATAGGTGTCGATAGGCATTTCAGATATAGGTGTCGATAGGCATTTCAGATATAGTTGCCGATTGGCATTTTAAAAATAGGTGCC
Source organism: Venustoraphidia nigricollis (assembly GCA_034508555.1). Taxonomy (NCBI): domain Eukaryota; kingdom Metazoa; phylum Arthropoda; class Insecta; order Raphidioptera; family Raphidiidae; genus Venustoraphidia; species Venustoraphidia nigricollis. Next base: position 52,102 of record JAVRKA010000484.1, read on the forward strand.
GATAGGCATTTTATATATAGAAGCCGATAGGCATTTCAAATATAGGTGCTGATAGGCATTTCAGATGTAGTTTCCGATAGGCATTTCAAAAATAGGTGTCGATAGGCATATCAGATATAGGTGTCGATAGGCAATTCAGATATAGGTGTCGATAGGCATTTCAGATATAGGTGCCGATAGGCATTTCAGATATAGTTGCCGATTGGCATTTTAAAAATAGGTGCCGATAGGCATTTCAGATATAGAAGCCGATAGGCATTTCAAATATAGGTGTCGATAGGCATTTCAGATATAGGTGTCGATAGGCATTTCAGATATAGGTGTCGATAAGCATTTCAGTTAAAGGTGTCGATAGGCATTTCAGATATAGGTGTCGATAGGCATTTCAGATATAGGTGTCGATAGGCATTTCAGATATAGGTGTCGATAGGCATTTCAGATATAGGTGTCGATAGGCATTTCAGATATAGGTGCCGATAGGCATTTCAGATATAGGTGTCGATAGGCATTTCAGATATAGGTGTCGATAGGCATTTCAGATATAGGTGTCGATAGGCATTTCAGATATAGGTGTCGATAGGCATTTCAGATATAGGTGCCGATAGGCATTTCAGATATAGTTGCCGATTGGCATTTTAAAAATAGGTGCCGATAGGCATTTCAGATATAGAAGCCGATAGGCATTTCAAATATAGGTGCCGATAGGCATTCCAGATATGGTTGCCGATAGGCATTTCAAATATAGGTGCTGATAGGCATTTCAGATGTAGTTTCCGATAGGCATATCAAAAATAGGTGTCGATAGGCATTTCAGATATAGGTGTCGATAGGCATTTCAGATATAGGTGTCGATAGGCATTTCAGATATAGGTGTCGATAAGCATTTCAGTTAAAGGTGTCGATAGGCATTTCAGATATAGGTGTCGATAGGCATTTTAGATATAGGTGTCGATAGGCATTTCAGATATAGGTGTCGATAGGCATTTCAGATATAGGTGTCGATAGGCATTTCAGATATAGGTGCCGATAGGCATTTCAGATATAGTTGCCGATTGGCATTTTAAAAATAGGTGCCGATAGGCATTTCATATATAGAAGCCGATAGGCATTTCAAATATAGGTCCCGATAGGTATTCCAGATATGGTTGCCGATAGGCATTTCAAATATAGGTGCTGATAGGCATTTCAGATGTAGTTTCCGATAGGCATTACAAAAATAGGTGTCGATAGGCATTTCAGATATAGGTGTCGATAGGCATTTCAGATATAGGTGTCGATAGGCATTTCAGATATAGGTGTCGATAGGCATTTCAGATATAGGTGTCGATAGGCATTTCAGATATAAGTGTCGATAGGCATTTCAGATATAGGTGTCGATAGGCATTTCAGATATAGGTGTCGATAGGCATTTCAGATATAGGTGTCGATAGGCATTTCAGATATAGGTGCCGATAGGCATTTCAGATATAGTTGCCGATTGGCATTTTAAAAATAGGTGCCGATGGGCATTTCAGATATAGAAGCCGATAGGCATTTCAAATATAGGTGCCGATAGGCATTCCAGATATGGTTGCCGATAGGCATTTTAAATATAGGTGCTGATAGGCATTTCAGATGTAGTTTCCGATAGGCATTTCAAAAATAGGTGTCGATAGGCATTTCAGATATAGATGTCGATAGGCATTTCAGATATAGGTGTCGATAGGCATTTCAGATATAGGTGTCGATAGGCATTTCAGATATAGGTGTCGATAGGCATTTCAGATATAGGTGTCGATAGGCATTTCAGATATAGGTGTCGATAGGCATTTCAGATATAGGTGTCGATAGGCATTTCAGATATAGATGCCAATAGGCATTTCAGATATAGTTGCCGATTGGCATTTTAAAAATAGGTGCCGATAGGCATTTCAGATATAGAAGCCGATAGGCATTTCAAATATAGGTGCCGATAGGCATTCCAGATATGGTTGCCGATAGGCATTTCAAATATAGGTGCTGATAGGCATTTCAGATGTAGTTTCCGATAGGCATTTTAAAAATAGGTGTCGATAGGCATTTCAGATATAGGTGTCGATAGGCATTTCAGATATAGGTGTCGATAGGCATTTCAGATATAGGTGTCGATAGGCATTTCAGATATAGGTGTCGATAGGCATTTCAGATATAGGTGTCGATAGGCATTTCAGATATAGGTGTCGATAGGCATTTCAGTTATAGGTGTCGATAGGCATTTCAGATATAGGTGCCGATAGGCATTTCAGATATAGTTGCCGATTGGCATTTTAAAAATAGGTGCCGATAGGCATTTCAGATATAGAAGCCGATAGGCATTTCAAATAAAGGTGCCGATAGGCATTCCAGATATGGTTGCCGATAGGCATTTCAAATATAGGTGCTGATAGGCATTTCAAATGTAGTTTCCGATAGGAATTTCAAAAGTAGGTGTCGATAGGCATTTCAGATATAGGTGTCGATAGGCATTTTAGATATAGGTGTCGATAGGCATTTCAGATATAGGTGTCGATAGGCATTTCAGATATAGGTGTCGATAGGCATTTCAGATATAGGTGTCGATAGGCATTTCAGATATAGATGTCGATAGGCATTTCAGATATAGGTGTCGATAGGCATTTCAGATATAGGTGTCGATAGGCATTTCAGATAAAGGTGCCGATAGGCATTTCAGATATAGTTGCCGATTGGCATTTTAAAAATAGGTGCCGATAGGCATTTCAGATATAGAAGCCGATAGGCATTCCAAATATAGTTACCGATAGGTATTCCAGATATGGTTGCCGATAGGCATTTCAAATATAGGTGCTGATAGGCATTTCAGATGTAGTTTCCAATAGGCATTACAAAAATAGGTGTCGATAGGCATTTTAGATATAGGTGTCGATAGGCATTTCAGATATAGGTGTCGATAGGCATTTCGGATATAGGTGTCGATAGGCATTTCAGATATAGGTGTCGATAGGCATTTCAGATATAGGTGTCGATAGGCATTTCAGATATAGGTGTCGATAGGCATTTCAGATATAGGTGTCGATAGGCATTTCAGATATAGGTGTCGATAGGCATTTCAGATATAGGTGTCGATAGGCATTTCAGATATAGGTGTCGATAGGCATTTCAGATATAGGTGCCGATAGGCATTTCAGATATAGTTGCCGATTGGCATTTTAAAAATAGGTGCCAATAGGCATTTCAGATATAGAAGCCGATAGGCATTTCAAATATAGGTGCCGATAGGCATTCCAGATATGGTTGCCGATAGGCATTTCAAATATAGGTGCTGATAGGCATTTCAGATGTAGTTTCCGATAGGCATTTCAAAAATAGGTGTCGATAGGCATTTCAGATATAGGTGTCGATAGGCATTTCAGATATAGGTGTCGATAGGCATTTCAGATATAGGTGTCGATAAGCATTTCAGATAAAGGTGTCGATAGGCATTTCAGATATAGGTGTCGATAGGCATTTCAGATATAGGTGTCGATAGGCATTTCAGATATAGGTGTCGATAGGCATTTCAGATATAGGTGTCGATAGGCATTTCAGATATAGGTGTCGATAGGCATTTCAGATATAGGTGCCGTTAGGCATTTTAGATATAGTTGCCGATTGGCATTTCAGATATAGTTGCCGATTGGCATTTTAAAAATAGGTGCCGATAGGCATTTCAGATATAGAAGCCGATAGGCATTTCAAATATAGGTGCCGATAGGCATTCCAGATATGGTTGCCGATAGGCATTTCAAATATAGGTGCTGATAGGCATTTCAGATGTAGTTTCCGATAGGCATTTCAAAAATCGGTGTCGATAGGCATTTCAGATATAGGTGTCGATAGGCATTTCAGATATAGGTGTCGATAGGCATTTCAGATATAGGTGCCGATAGGCATTTCAGATATAGTTGCCGATTGGCATTTTAAAAATAGGTGCCGATAGGCATTTCAGATATAGAAGCTGATAGGCATTTCAAATATAGGTGCCGATAGGCATTCTAGATATGGTTGCCGATAGGCATTTCAAATATAGGTGCTGATAGGCATTTCAGATGTAGTTTCCGATAGGCATTTCAAAAATCGGTGTCGATAGGCATTTCAGATATAGGTGTCGATAGGCATTTCAGATATAGGTGTCGATAGGCATTTCAGATATAGGTGTCGATAGGCATTTCAGATATAGGTGTCGATAGGCATTTCAGATATAGGTGTCGATAGGCATTTCAGATATAGGTGTCGATAGGCATTTCAGATATAGGTGTCGATAGGCCTTTCAGATATAGGTGCCGATAGGCATTTCAGATATAGTTGCCGATTGGCATTTAAAAATAGGTGCCGATAGGCATTTCAGAATTAGAAGCCGATAGGCATTTCAAATATAGGTGCCGATAGGCATTCCAGATATGGTTTCCGATAGGCATTTCAAATATAGGTGCTGATAGGCATTTCAGATGTAGTTTCCGATAGGCATTTCAAAAATAGGTGTCGATAGGCATTTCAGATATAGGTGTCGATAGGCATTTCAGATATAGGTGTCGATAGGCATTTCAGATATAGGTGTCGATAGGCATTTTAGATATAGGTGTCGATAGGCATTTCAGATATAGGTGTCGATAGGCATTTCAGATATAAGTGTCGATAGGCATTTCAGATATAGGTGTCGATAGGCATTTCAGATATAGGTGTCGATAGGCATTTCAGATATAGGTGTCGATAGGCATTTCAGATATAGGTGTCGATAGGCATTTTAGATATAGGTGTCGATAGGCATTTCAGATATAGGTGTCGATAGGCATTTCAGATATAGGTGTCGATAGGCATTTCAGATATAGGTGTCGATAGGCATTTCAGATATAGGTGTCGATAGGCATTTCAGATATAGGTGCCGATAGGCATTTCAGATATAGTTGCCGATTGGCATTTTAAAAATAGGTGCCGATAGGCATTTCAGATATAGAAGCCGATAGGCATTTCAAATATAGGTGCCGATAGGCATTCCAGATATGCTTGCCGATAGGCATTTCAAATATAGGTGCTGATAGGCATTTCAGATGTAGTTTCCGATAGGGATTTCAAAAATAGGTGTCGATAGGCATTTCAGATATAGGTGTCGATAGGCATTTCAGATATAGGTATCGATAGGCATTTCAGATATAGGTGTCGATAGGCATTTCAGATATAGGTGTCGATAGGCATTTCAGATATAGGTGTCGATAGGCATTTCAGATATAGGTGTCGATAGGCATTTCAGATATAGGTGTCGATAGGCATTTCAGATATAGGTGTCGATAGGCATTTCAGATATAGGTGCCGATAGGCATTTCAGATATAGTTGCCGATTGGCATTTTAAAAATAGGTGCCGATAGGCATTTCAGATATAGAAGCCGATAGGCATTTCAAATATAGGTGCCGATAGGCATTCCAGATATGGTTGCCGATAGGCATTTCAAATATAGGTGCTGATAGGCATTTCAGATGTAGTTTCCGATAGGCATTTAAAAATAGGTGTCGATAGGCATTTCAGATATAGGTGTCGATAGGCATTTCAGATATAGGTGTCGATAGGCATTTCAGATATAGGTGTCGATAGGCATTTCAGATATAGGTGTCGATAGGCATTTCAGATATAGGTGTCGATAGGCATTTCAGATATAGGTGTCGATAGGCATTTCAGATATAGGTGTCGATAGGCATTTCAGATATAGGTGCCGATAGGCATTTCAGATATAGTTGCCGATTGGCATTTTAAAAATAGGTGCCGATAGGCATTTCAGATATAGAAGCCGATAGGCATTTCAAATATAGGTGCCGATAGGCATTCCAGATATGGTTGCCAATAGGCATTTCAAATATAGGTGCTGATAGGCATTTCAGATGTAGTTTCCGATAGGCATTTCAAAAGTAGGTGTCGATAGGCATTTCAGATATAGGTGTCGATAGGCATTTCAGATATAGGTGTCGATATGCATTTCAGATATAGGTGTCGATAGGCATTTCAGATATAGGTGTCGATAGGCATTTCAGATATAGGTGTCGATAGGCATTTCAAATATAGGTGTCGATAGGCATTTCAGATATAGGTGTCGATAGGCATTTCAGATATAGGTGTCGATAGGCATTTCAGATATAGGTGCCGATAGGCATTTCAAATATAGTTGCCGATTGGCATTTTAAAAATAGGTGCCGATAGGCATTTCAGATATAGAAGCCGATAGGCATTCCAAATATAGTTGCCGATAGGTATTCCAGATATGGTTGCCGATAGGCATTTCAAATATAGGTGCTGATAGGCATTTCAGATGTAGTTTCCGATAGGCATTACAAAAATAGGTGTCGATAGGCATTTCAGATATAGGTGTCGATAGGCATTTCAGATATAGGTGTCGATAGGCATTTCAGATATAGGTGTCGATAGGCATTTCAGATATAGGTGTCGATAGGCATTTCAGATATAGGTGTCGATAGGCATTTCAGATATAGGTGTCGATAGGCATTTCAGATATAGGTGTCGATAGGTATTTCAGATATAGGTGCCGATAGGCATTTCAGATATAGTTGCCGATTGGCATTTTAAAAATAGGTGCCGATAGGCATTTCAGATATAGAAGCCGATAGGCATTTCAAATATAGGTGCCGATAGGCATTCCAGATATGGTTACCGATAGGCATTTCAAATATAGGTGCTGATAGGCATTTCAGATGTAGTTTTTGATAGGCATTTCAAAATTAGGTGTCGATAGGCATTTCAGATATAGGTGTCGATAGGCATTTCAGATATAGGTGTCGATAGGCATTTCAGATATAGGTGTCGATAGGCATTTCAGATATAGGTGTCGATAGGCATTTCAGATATAGGTGTCGATAGGCATTTCAGATATAGGTGTCGATAGGCATTTCAGATATAGTTGTCGATAGGCATTTCAGATATAGGTGCCGATAGGCATTTCAGATATAGTTGCCGATTGGCATTTTAAAAATAGGTGCCGATAGGCATTTCAGATATAGAAGCCGATAGGCATTTCAAATATAGGTGCCGATAGGCATTCCAGATATGGTTGCCGATAGGCATTTCAAATATAGGTGCTGATAGGCATTTCAGATGTAGTTTCCGATAGGCATTTCAAAAATAGGTGTCGATAGGCAATTCAGATATAGGAGTCGATAGGCATTTCAGATATAGGTGTCGATAGGCATTTCAGATATAGGTGTCGATAGGCATTTCAGATATAGGTGTCGATAGGCATTACAGATATAGGTGTCGATAGGCATTTCAGATATAGGTGTCGATAGGCATTTCAGATATAGGTGTCGATAGGCATTTCAGATATAGGTGCCGATAGGCATTCAGATATAGTTGCCGATTGGCATTTTAAAAATAGGTGCCGATAGGCATTTCAGATATAGAAGCCGATAGGCATTTCAAATATAGGTGCCGATAGGCATTCCAGATATGGTTGCCGATAGGCATTTCAAATATAGGTGCTGATAGGCATTTCAGATGTAGTTTCCGATAGGCATTTCAAAAATAGGTGTCGATAGGCATTTCAGATATAGGTGTCGATAGGCATTTCAGATATAGGTGTCGATAGGCATTTCAGATATAGGTGTCGATAGGCATTTCAGATATAGGTGTCGATAGGCATTTCAGATATAGGTGTCGATAGGCATTTCAGATATAGGTGTCGATAGGCATTTCAGATATAGGTGCCGATAGGCATTTCAGATATAGTTGCCGATTGGCATTTTAAAAATAGGTGCCGATAGGCATTTCAGATATAGAAGCCGATAGGCATTTCAAATATAGATGCCGATAGGCATTCCAGATATGGTTGCCGATAGGCATTTCAAATATAGGTGCTGATAGGCATTTCAGATGTAGTTTCCGATAGGCATTTCAAAAATAGGTGTCGATAGGCATTTCAGATATAGGTGTCGATAGGCATTTCAGATATAAGTGTCGATAGGCATTTCAAATATAGGTGTCGATAGGCATTTCAGATATAGGTGTCGATAGGCTTTTCAGATATAGGTGTCGATAGGCATTTCAGATATAGGTGTCGATAGGCATTTCAGATATAGGTGTCGATAGGCATTTCAGATATAGGTGTCGATAGGCATTTCAGATATAGGTGTCGATAGGCATTTCAGATATAGGTGTCGATAGGCATTGCAGATATACGTGTCGATAGGCATTTCAGATATAGGTGCCGATAGGCATTTCAGATATAGTTGCCGATTGGCATTTTAAAAATAGGTGCCGATAGGCATTTCAGATATAGAAGCCGATAGGTATTTCAAATATATGTGCCGATAGGCATTCCAGATATGGTTGCCGATAGGCATTTCAAATATAGGTGCTGATAGGCATTTCAGATGTACTTTCCGATAGGCATTTCAAAAATAGGTGTCGATATGCATTTCAGATATAGGTGTCGATAGGCATTTCAGATATAGGTGTCGATAGGCATTTCAGATATAGGTGTCGATAGGCATTTCAGATATAGGTGCCGATAGGCATTTCAGATATAGTTGCCGATTGGCATTTTAAAAATAGGTGCCGATAGGCATTTCAGATATAGAAGTTGATAGGCATTTCAAATATAGGTGCCGATAGGCATTCCAGATATGGTTGCCGATAGGCATTTCAAATATAGGTGCTGATAGGCATTTCAGATGTAGTTTCCGATAGGCATTTCAAAAATAGGTGTCGATAGGCATTTCAGATATAGGTGTCGATAGGCATTTCAGATATAGGTGTCGATAGGCATTTCAGATATAGGTGTCGATAGGCATTTCAGATATAGGTGTCGATAGGCATTTCAGATATAGGTGCCGATAGGCATTTCAGATATAGGTGTCGATAGGCATTTCAGATATAGGTGCCGATAGGCATTTCAGATATAGTTGCCGATTGGCATTTTAAAAATAGGTGCCGATAGGCATTTCAGATATAGAAGCCGATAGGCATTTCAAATATAGGTGCCGATAGGCATTTCCAGATATGGTTGCCGATAGGCATTTCAAATATAGGTGCTGATAGGCATTTCAGATGTAGTTTCCGATAGGCATATCAAAAATAGGTGTCGATAGGCATTTCAGATATAGGTGTCCATAGGCATTTCAGATATAGGTGTCGATAGGCATTTCAGATATAGGTGTCGATAGGCATTTCAGTTATAGGTGTCGATAGGCATTTCAGATAGAGGTGTCGATAGGCATTTCAGATATAGGTGTCGATAGGCATTTCAGATATAGGTGTCGATAGGCATTTCAGATATAGGTGTCGATAGGCATTTCAGATATAGGTGCCGATAGGCATTTCAGATATAGTTGCCGATTGGCATTTTAAAAATAGGTGCCGATAGGCATTTCAGATATAGAAGCCGATAGGCATTTCAAATATAGGTGCCGATAGGCATTCCAGATATGGTTGCCGATAGGCATTTAAAATATAGGTGCTGATAGGCATTTCAGATGTAGTTTCCGATAGGCATTTCAAAAATAGGTGTCGATAGGCATTTCAGATATAGGAGTCGATAGGCATTTCAGATATAGGTGTCGATAGGCATTTCAGATATAGGTGTCGATAGGCATTTCAGATATAGGTGACGATAGGCATTTCAGATATAGGTGTCGATAGGCATTTCAGATATAGGTGCCGATAGGCATTTCAGATATAGGTGTCGATAGGCATTTCAGATATAGGTGCCGATAGGCATTTCAGATATAGTTGCCGATTGGCATTTTAAAAATAGGTGCCGATAGGCATTTCAGATATAGAAGCCGATAGGCATTTCAAATATAGGTGCCGATAGGCATTCCAGATATGGTTGCCGATAGGCATTTCAAATATAGGTGCTGATAGGCATTTCAGATGTAGTTTCCGACAGGCATTTCAAAAATAGGTGTCGATAGGCATTTCAGATATAGGTGTCGATAGGCATTTCAGATATAGGTGTCGATAGGCATTTCAGATATAGGTGTCGATAGGCATTTCAGATATAGGTGTCGATAGGCATTTCAGATATAGGTGTCGATAGGCATTTCAGATATAGGTGTCGATAGGCATTTCAGATATAGGTGCCGATAGGCATTTCAGATATAGTTGCCGATTGGCATTTTAAAAATAGGTGCCGATAGGCATTTCAGATATAGAAGCCGATAGGCATTTCAAATATAGGATCCGATAGGCATTCCAGATATGGTTGCCGATAGGCATTTCAAATATAGGTGCTGATAGGCATTTCAGATGTAGTTTCCGATAGGCATTTCAAAAATAGGTGTCGATAGGCATTTCAGATATAGGTGTCGATAGGCATTTCAGATATAGGTGTCGATAGGCATTTCAGATATAGGTGTCGATAGGCATTTCAGATATAGGTGTCGATAGGCATTTCAGATATAGGTGTCGATAGGCATTTCAGATATAGGTGTCGATAGGCATTTCAGATATAGGTGTCGATAGGCATTTCAGATATAGGTGCCGATAGGCATTTCAGATATAGTTGCCGATTGGCATTTTAAAAATAGGTGCCGATTGGCATTTCAGATATAGAAGCCGATAGGCATTTCAAATATAGGTGCCAATAGGCATTCCAGATATGGTTGCCGATAGGCATTTTAAATATAGGTGCTGATAGGCATTTCAGATGTAGTTTCCGATAGGCATTTCAAAAATAGGTGTCGATAGGCATTTCAGATATAGGTGTCGATAGGCATTTTAGATATAGGTGTCGATAGGGCATTTCAGATATAGGTGTCGATAGGCATTTCAGTTATAGGTGTCGATAGGCATTTCAGATATAGGTGTCGATAGGCATTTCAGATATAGGTGTCGATAGGCATTTCAGATATAGGTGTCGATAGGCATTTCAGATATAGGTGTCGATAGGCATTTCAGATATAGGTGCCGATAGGCATTTCAGATATAGTTGCCGATTGGCATTTTAAAAATAGGTGCCGATAGGCATTTCAGATATAGAAGCCGATAGGCATTTCAAATATAGGTGCCGATAGGCATTCCAGATATGGTTGCCGATAGGCATTTCAAATATAGGTGCTGATAGGCATTTCAGATGTAGTTTCCGATAGGCATTTCAAAAATAGGTGTCGATAGGCATTTCAGATATAGGTGTCGATAGGCATTTCAGATATAGGTGTCGATAGGCATTTCAGATATAGGTGTCGATAGGCATTTCAGATATAGGTGTCGATAGGCATTTCAGATATAGGTGTCGATAGGCATTTCAGATATAGGTGCCGATAGGCATTTCAGATATAGTTGCCGATTGGCATTTTAAAAATAGGTGCCGATAGGCATTTCAGATATAGAAGCCGATAGGCATTTCAAATATAGGATCCGATAGGCATTCCAGATATGGTTGCCGATAGGCATTTCAAATATAGGTGCTGATAGGCATTTCAGATGTAGTTTACGATAGGCATTTCAAAAATAGGTGTCGATAGGCATTTCAGATATAGGTGTCGATAGGCATTTCAGATATAGGTGTCGATAGGCATTTCAGATATAGGTGTCGATAGGCATTTCAGATATAGGTGTCGATAGGCATTTCAAATATAGGTGTCGATAGGCATTTCAGATATAGGTGTCGATAGGCATTTCAGATAGAGGTGTCGATAGGCATTTCAGATATAGGTGCCGATAGGCATTTCAGATATAGTTGCCGATTGGCATTTTAAAAATAGGTGCCGATTGGCATTTCAGATATAGAAGCCGATAGGCATTTCAAATATAGGTGCCGATAGGCATTCCAGATATGGTTGCCGATAGGCATTTTAAATATAGGTGCTGATAGGCATTTCAGATGTAGTTTCCGATAGGCATTTCAAAAATAGGTGTCGATAGGCATTTCAGATATAGGTGTCGATAGGCATTTTAGATATAGGTGTCGATAAGCATTTCAGATATAGGTGTCGATAGGCATTTCAGATATAGGTGTCGATAGGCATTTCAGATATAGGTGTCGATAGGCATTTTAGATATAGGAGTCGATAGGCATTTCAGATATAGGTGTCGATAGGCATTTCAGATATAGGTGCCGATAGGCATTTCAGATATAGTTGCCGATTGGCATTTTAAAAATAGGTGCCGATAGGCATTTCAGATATAGAAGCCGATAGGCATTTCAAATATAGGTGCCGACAGGCATTCCAGACATGGTTGCCGATAGGCATTTCAAATATTGGTGCTGATAGGCATTTCAGATGTAGTTTCCGATAGGCATTTCAAAAATAGGTGTCGATAGGCATTTCAGATATAGGTGTCGATAGGCATTTCAGATATAGGTGTCGACAGGCATTTCAGATATAGGTGTCGATAGGCATTTCAGATATAGGTGTCGATAGGCATTTCAGATATAGGTGTCGATAGGCATTTCAGATATAGGTGTCGATAGGCATTTCTGATATAGGTGTCGATAGGCATTTCAGATATAGGTGTCGATAGGCATTTCAGATATAGGTGCTGATAGGCATTTCAGATGTAGTTTCCGATAGGCATTTCAAAAATAGGTGTCGATAGGCATTTCAGATATAGGTGTCGATAGGCATTTCAGATATAGGTGTCGATAGGCATTTCAGATATAGGTGCCGATAGGCATTTCAGATATAGTTGCCGATTGGCATTTTAAAAATAGGTGCCGATAGGCATTTCAGATATAGAAGCCGATAGGCATTTCAAATATAGGTGCCGATAGGTATTCCAGATATGGTTGCCGATAGGCATTTCAAATATAGGTGCTGATAGGCATTTCAGATGTAGTTTCCGATAGGCATTACAAAAATAGGTGTCGATAGGCATTTCAGATATAGGTGTCGATAGGCATTTCAGATATAGGTGTCGATAGGCATTTCAGATATAGGTGTCGATAGGCATTTCAGATATAGGTGTCGATAGGCATTTCAGATATAGGTGTCGATAGGCATTTCAGATATAGGTGTCGATAGGCATTTCAGATATAGGTGCCGATAGGCATTTCAGATATAGTTGCCGATTGGCATTTTAAAAATAGGTGCCGATAGGCATTTCAGATATAGAAGCCGATAGGCATTTCAAATATAGGTGCCGATAGGCATTCCAGATATTGTTGCCGATAGGCATTTCAAGAATACGTGCTAATAGGCATTTCAGATGTAGTTTTCGATAGGCATTTCAAAAATAGGTGTCGATAGGCATTTCAGATATAGGTGTCGATAGGCATTTCAGATATAGGTGTCGATAGGCATTTCAGATATAGGTGTCGATAGGCATTTCAGATATAGGTGTCGATAGGCATTTCAGATATAGGTGTCGATAGGCATTTCAGATATAGGTGTCGATAGGCATTTCAGATATAGGTGCCGATAGGCATTTCAGATATAGTTGCCGATTGGCATTTTAAAAATAGGTGCCGATAGGCATTTCAGATATAGAAGTCGATAGGCATTTCAAATATAGGATCCGATAGGCATTCCAGATATGGTTGCCGATAGGCATTTCAAATATAGGTGCTGATAGGCATTTCAGATGTAGTTTCCGATAGGCATTTCAAAAATAGGTGTCGATAGGCATTTCAGATATAGGTGTCGATAGGCATTTCAGATATAGGTGTCGATAGGCATTTCAGATATAGGTGTCGATAGGCATTTCAGTTATAGGTGTCGATAGGCATTTCAGATATAGGTGTCGATAGGCATTTCAGATATAGGTGTCGATAGGCATTTCAGATATAGGTGTCGATAGGCATTTCAGATATAGGTGTCGATAGGCATTTCAGATATAGGTGCCGATAGGCATTTCAGATATAGTTGCCGATTGGCATTTTAAAAATAGGTGCCGATAGGCATTTCAGATATAGAAGCCGATAGGCATTTCAAATATAGGTGCCGATAGGCATTCCAGATATGGTTGCCGATAGGCATTTCAAATATAGGTGCTGATAGGCATTTCAGATGTAGTTTCCGATAGGCATTTCAAAAATAGGTGTCGATAGGCATTTCAGATATAGGTGTCGATAGGCATTTCAGATATAGGTGTCGATAGGCATTTCAGATATAGGTGTCGATAGGCATTTCAGATATAGGTGTCGATAGGCATTTCAGATATAGGTGTCGATAGGCATTTCAGATATAGGTGTCGATAGGCATTTCAGATATAGGTGTCGATAGGCATTTCAGATATAGGTGCCGATAGGCATTTCAGATATAGTTGCCGATTGGCATTTAAAAATAGGTGCCGATAGGCATTTCAGATATAGAAGCCGATAGGCATTTCAAATATAGGTGCCGATAGGCATTCCAGATATGGTTGCCGATAGGCATTTCAAATATAGGTGCTGATAGGCATTTCAGATGTAGTTTCCGATAGGCATTTCAAAAATAGGTGTCGATAGGCATTTCAGATATAGGTGTCGATAGGCATTTCAGATATAGGTGTCGATAGGCATTTCAGATATAGGTGTCGATAGGCATTTCAGATATAGGTGTCGATAGGCATTTCAGATATAGGTGTCGATAGGCATTTCAGATATAGGTACCGATAGGCATTTCAGATATAGTTGCCGATTGGCATTTTAAAAATAGGTGCCGATAGGCATTTCAGATATAGAAGCCGATAGGCATTTCAAATATAGGTGCCGATAGGCATTTCCAGATATGGTTGCCGATAGGCATTTCAAATATAGGTGCTGATAGGCATTTCAGATGTAGTTTCCGATAGGCATATCAAAAATAGGTGTCGATAGGCATTTCAGATATAGGTGTCGATAGGCATTTCAGATATAGGTGTCGATAGGCATTTCAGATATAGGTGTCGATAGGCATTTCAGTTATAGGTGTCGATAGGCATTTCAGATATAGGTGTCGATAAGCATTTCAGATATAGGTGTCGATAGGCATTTCAGATATAGGTGTCGATAGGCATTTCAGATATAGGTGTCGATAGGCATTTCAGATATAGGTGCCGATAGGCATTTCAGATATAGTTGCCGATTGGCATTTTAAAAATAGGTGCCGATAGGCATTTCAGATATAGGTGCCGATAGGCATTTCAAATATAGGTGCCGATAGGCATTCCAGATATGGTTGCCGATAGGCATTTCAAATATAGGTGCTGATAGGCATTACAGATGTAGTTTCCGATAGGCATTTCAAAAATAGGTGTCGATAGGCATTTCAGATATAGGAGTCGATAGGCATTTCAGATATAGGTGTCGATAGGCATTTCAGATATAGGTGTCGATAGGCATTTCAGATATAGGTGACGATAGGCATTTCAGATACAGGTGTCGATAGGCATTTCAGATATAGGTGTCGATAGGCATTTCAGATATAGGTGTCGATAGGCATTTCAGATATAGGTGCCGATAGGCATTTCAGATATAGTTGCCGATTGGCATTTTAAAAATAGGTGCCGATAGGCATTTCAGATATAGAAGCCGATAGGCATTTCAAATATAGGTGCCGATAGGCATTCCAGATATGGTTGCCGATAGGCATTTCAAATATAGGTGCTGATAGACATTTCAGATGTAGTTTCCGATAGGCATTTCAAAAATAGGTGTCGATAGGCATTTCAGATATAGGTGTCGATAGGCATTTCAGATATAGGTGTCGATAGGCATTTCAGATATAGGTGTCGATAGGCATTTCAGATATAGGTGTCGATAGGCATTTCAGATATAGGTGTCGATAGGCATTTCAGATATAGGTGTCGATAGGCATTACAGATATAGGTGCCGATAGGCATTTCAGGTATAGTTGCCGATTGGCATTTTAAAAATAGGTGCCGATAGGCATTTCAGATATAGAAGCCGATAGGCATTTCAAATATAGGATCCGATAGGCATTCCAGATATGGTTGCCGATAGGCATTCCAAATATAGGTGCTGATAGGCATTTCAGATGTAGTTTCCGATAGGCATTTCAAAAATAGGTGTCGATAGGCATTTCAGATATAGGTGTCGATAGGCATTTCAGATATAGGTGTCGATAGGCATTTCAGATATAGGTGTCGATAGGCATTTCAGATATAGGTGTCGATAGGCATTTCAGATATAGGTGTCGATAGGCATTTCAGATATAGGTGTCGATAGGCATTTCAGATATAGGTGTCGATAGGCATTTCAGATATAGGTGCCGATAGGCATTTCAGATATAGTTGCCGATTGGCATTTTAAAAATAGGTGCCGATTGGCATTTCAGATATAGAAGCCGATAGGCATTTCAAATATAAGTGCCGATAGGCATTCCAGATATGGTTGCCGATAGGCATTTTAAATATAGGTGCTGATAGGCATTTCAGATGTAGTTTCCGATAGGCATTTCAAAAATAGGTGTCGATAGGCATTTCAGATATAGGTGTCGATAGGCATTTCAGATATAGGTGTCGATAGGCATTTCAGATATAGGTGTCGATAGGCATTTCAGATATAGGTGTCGATAGGCATTTCAGATATAGGTGTCGATAGGCATTTCAGATATAGGTGTCGATAGGCATTTCAGATATAGGTGTCGATAGGCATTTCAGATATAGGTGTCGATAGGCATTTCAGATATAGGTGTCGATAGGCATTTCAGATATAGGTGCCGATAGGCATTTCAGATATAGTTGCCGATTGGCATTTTAAAAATAGGTGCCGATAGGCATTTCAGATATAGAAGCCGATAGGCATTTCAAATATAGGTGCCGATAGGCATTTCCAGATATGGTTGCCGATAGGCATTTCAAATATAGGTGCTGATAGGCATTTCAGATGTAGTTTCCGATAGGCATATCAAAAATAGGTGTCGATAGGCATTTCAGATATAGGTGTCGATAGGCATTTCAGATATAGGTGTCGATAGGCATTTCAGATATAGGTGTCGATAGGCATTTCAGTTATAGGTGTCGATAGGCATTTCAGATATAGGTGTCGATAGGCATTTCAGATATAGGTGTCGATAGGCATTTCAGATATAGGTGTCGATAGGCATTTCAGATATAGGTGTCGATAGGCATTTCAGATATAGGTGCCGATAGGCATTTCAGTTATAGTTGCCGATTGGCATTTTAAAAATAGGTGCCGATAGGCATTTCAGATATAGAAGCCGATAGGCATTTCAAATATAGGTGCCGATAGGCATTCCAGATATGGTTGCCGATAGGCATTTCAAATATAGGTGCTGATAGGCATTTCAGATGTAGTTTCCGATAGGCATTTCAAAAATAGGTGTCGATAGGCATTTCAGATATAGGTGTCGATAGGCATTTCAGATATAGGTGTCGATAGGCATTTCAGATATAGGTGTCGATAGGCATTTCAGATATAGGTGTCGATAGGCATTTCAGATATAGGTGTCGATAGGCATTTCAGATATAGGTGTCGATAGGCATTTCAGATATAGGTGTCGATAGGCATTTCAGATATAGGTGCCGATAGGCATTTCGAATATAGTTGCCGATTGACATTTTAAAAATAGGTGCCGATAGGCATTTCAGATATAGAAGCCGATAGGCATTTCAAATATAGGTGCCGATAGGCATTCCAGATATGGTTGCCGATAGGCATTTCAAATATAGGTGCTGATAGGCATTTCAGATGTAGTTTCCGATAGGCATTTCAAAAATAGGTGTCGATAGGCATTTCAGATATAGGTGTCTATAGGCATTTCAGATATAGGTGTCGATAGGCATTTCAGATATAGGTGTCGATAGGCATTTCAGATATAGGTGTCGATAGGCATTTCAGATATAGGTGTCGATAGGCATTTCAGATATAGGTGTCGATAGGCATTTCAGATATAGGTGTCGATAGGCATTTCAGATATAGGTGTCGATAGGCATTTCAGATATAGGTATCGATAGGCATTTTAGATATAGGTGTCGATAGGCATTTCAGATATAGGTGTCGATAGGCATTTCAGATATAGGTGTCGATAGGCATTTCAGATATAAGTGTCGATAGGCATTTTAGATATAGGTGTCGATAGGCATTTCAGATATAGGTGTCGATAGGCATTTCAGATATAGGTGTCGATAGGCATTTCAGATATAGGTGCCGATAGGCATTTCAGATATAGGTGTCGTTAGGCATTTCAGATATAGGTGTCGATAGGCATTTCAGATATAGGTGTCGATAGGCATTTCAGATATAGGTGTCGATAGGCATTTCAGATATAGGTGCCGATAGGCATTTCAGATATAGGTGCCGATAGGCATTTCAGATATAGTTGCCGATTGGCATTTTAAAAATAGGTGCCGATAGGCATTTAATATATAGAAGCCGATAGGCATTTCAAATATAGGTGCCGATAGGCATTCCAGATATGGTTGCCGATAGGCATTTCAAATATAGGTGCTGATAGGCATTTCAGATGTAGTTTCCGATAGGCATTTCAAAAATAGGTGTCGATAGGCATTTCAGATATAAGTGTCGATAGGCATTTCAGATATAGGTGTCGATAGGCATTTCAGATATAGGTGCCGATAGGCATTTCAGATATAGTTGCCGATTGGCATTTTAAAAATAGGTGCCGATAGGCATTTCAGATATAGAAGCCGATAGGCATTTCAAATATAGGTGCCGATAGGCATTCCAGATATGGTTGCCGATAGGCATTTCAAATATAGGTGCTGATAGGCATTTCAGATGTAGTTTCCGATAGGCATTTCAAAAATCGGTGTCGATAGGCATTTCAGATATAGGTGTCGATAGGCATTTCAGATATAGGTGTCGATAGGCATTTCAGATATAGGTGCCGATAGGCATTTCAGATATAGTTGCCGATTGGCATTTTAAAAATAGGTGTTGATAGGCATTTCAGATATAGAAGCCGATAGGCATTTCAAATATAGGTGCCGATAGGCATTCCAGATATGGTTGCCGATAGGCATTTCAAATATAGGTGCTGATAGGCATTTCAGATGTAGTTTCCGATAGGCATTTCAAAAATCGGTGTCGATAGGCATTTCAGATATAGGTGTCGATAGACATTTCAGATATAGGTGTCGATAGGCATTTCAGATATAGGTGTCGATAGGCATTTCAGATATAGGTGTCGATAGGCATTTCAGATATAGGTGTCGATAGGCATTTCAGATATAGGTGTCGATAGGCATTTCAGATATAGGTGTCGATAGGCATTTCAGATATAGGTGTCGATAGGCATTTCAGATATAGGTGTCGATAGGCATTTCAGATATAGGTGCCGATAGGCATTTCAGATATAGTTGCCGATTGGCATTTTAAAAATAGGTGCCGATAGGCATTTCAGATATAGAAGCCGATAGGCATTTCAAATATAGGTGCCGATAGGCATTCCAGATATGGTTGCCGATAGGCATTTCAAATATAGGTGCTGATAGGCATTTCAGATGTAGTTTCCGATAGGCATTTCAAAAATCGGTGTCGATAGGCATTTCAGATATAGGTGTCGATAGGCATTTCAGATATAGGTGTCGATAGGCATTTCAGATATAGGTGTCGATAGGCATTTCAGATATAGGTGTCGATAGGCATTTCAGATATAGGTGTCGATAGGCATTTCAGATATAGGTGTCGATAGGCATTTCAGATATAGGTGTCGATAGGCATTTCAGATATAGGTGTCGATAGGCATTTCAGATATAGGTGTCGATAGGCATTTCAGATATAGGTGCCGATAGGCATTTCAGATATAGTTGCCGATTGGCATTTTAAAAATAGGTGCCGATAGGCATTTCAGATATAGAAGCCGATAGGCATTTCAAATATAGGTGCCGATAGGCATTCCAGATATGGTTGCCGATAGGCATTTCAAATATAGGTGCTGATAGGCATTTCAGATGTAGTTTCCGATAGGCATTTCAAAAATAGGTGTCGATAGGCATTTCAGATATAAGTGTCGATAGGCATTTCAGATATAGGTGTCGATAGGCATTTCAGATATAGGTGTCGATAGGCATTTCAGATATAGGTGTCGATAGGCATTTCAGATATAGGTGTCGATAAGCATTTCAGATATAGGTGCCGATAGGCATTTCAGATATAGTTGCCGATTGGCATTTTAAAAATAGGTGCCGATAGGCATTTCAGATATAGAAGCCGATAGGCATTTCAAATATAGGTGCCGATAGGCATTCCAGATATGGTTGCCGATAGGCATTTCAAATATAGGTGCTGATAGGCATTTCAGATGTAGTTTCCGATAGGCATTTCAAAAATAGGTGTCGATAGGCATTTCAGATATAGGTGTCGATAGGCATTTCAGATATAGGTGTCGATAGGCATTTCAGATATAGGTGTCGATAGGCATTTCAGATATAGGTGTCGATAGGCATTTCAGATATAGGTGTCGATAGGCATTTCAGATATAGGTGCCGATAGGCATTTCAGATATAGTTGCCGATTGGCATTTTAAAAATAAGTGCCGATAGGCATTTCAGATATAGAAGCCGATAGGCATTTCAAATATAGGTGCCCATAGGCATTTCCAGATATGGTTGCCGATAGGCATTTCAAATATAGGTGCTGATAGGCATTTCAGATGTAGTTTCCGATAGGCATATCAAAAATAGGTGTCGATAGGCATTTCAGATATAGGTGTCGATAGGCATTTCAGATATAGGTGTCGATAGGCATTTCAGATATAGGTGTCGATAGGCATTTCAGTTATAGGTGTCGATAGGCATTTCAGATATAGGTGTCGATAGGCATTTCAGATATAGGTGTCGATAGGCATTTCAGATATAGGTGTCGATAGGCATTTCAGATATAGGTGTCGATAGGCATTTTAGATATAGGTGCCGATAGGCATTTCAGATATAGTTGCCGATTGGCATTTTAAAAATAGGTGCCGATAGGCATTTCAGATATAGAAGCCGATAGGCATTTCAAATATAGTTGCCGATAGGCATTCCAGATATGGTTGCCGATAGGCATTTCAAATATAGGTGCTGATAGGCATTTCAGATGTAGTTTCCGATAGGCATTTCAAAAATAGGTGTCGATAGGCATTTCAGATATAGGAGTCGATAGGCATTTCAGATATAGGTGTCGATAGGCATTTCAGATATAGGTGTCGATAGGCATTTCAGATATAGGTGACGATAGGCATTTCAGATATAGGTGTCGATAGGCATTTCAGATATAGGTGTCGATAGGCATTTCAGATATAGGTGTCGATAGGCATTTCAGATATAGGTGCCGATAGGCATTTCAGATATAGTTGCTGATTGGATTTTAAAAATAGGTGCCGATAGGCATTTCAGATATAGAAGCCGATAGGCATTTCAAATATAGGTGCCGATAGGCATTCCAGATATGGTTGCCGATAGGCATTTCAAATATAGGTGCTGATAGGCATTTCAGATGTAGTTTCCGATAGGCATTTCAAAAATAGGTGTCGATAGGCATTTCAGATATAGGTGTCGATAGGCATTTCAGATATAGGTGTCGATAGGCATTTCAGATATAGGTGTCGATAGGCATTTCAGATATAGGTGTCGATAGGCATTTCAGATATAGGTGTCGATAGGCATTTCAGATATAGGTGTCGATAGGCATTACAGATATAGGTGCCGATAGGCATTTCAGATATAGTTGCCGATTGGCATTTTAAAAATAGGTGCCGATAGGCATTTCAGATATAGAAGCCGATAGGCATTTCAAATATAGGATCCGATAGGCATTCCAGATATGGTTGCCGATAGGCATTTCAAATATAGGTGCTGATAGGCATTTCAGATGTAGTTTCCGATAGGCATTTCAAAAATAGGTGTCGATAGGCATTTCAGATATAGGTGTCGATAGGCATTTCAGATATAGGTGTCGATAGGCATTTCAGATATAGGTGTCGATAGGCATTTCAGATATAGGTGTCGATAGGCATTTCAGATATAGGTGTCGATAGGCATTTCAGATATAGGTGTCGATAGGCATTTCAGATATAGGTGTCGATAGGCATTTCAGATATAGGTGCCGATAGGCATTTCAGATATAGTTGCCGATTGGCATTTTAAAAATAGGTGCCGATAGGCATTTCAGATATAGAAGCCGATAGGCATTTCAAATATAGGTGCCGATAGGCATTCCAGATATGGTTGCCGATAGGCATTTTAAATATAGGTGCTGATAGGCATTTCAGATGTAGTTTCCGATAGGCATTTCAAAAACAGGTGTCGATAGGCATTTCAGATATAGGTGTCGATAGGCATTTTAGATATAGGTGTCGATAAGCATTTCAGATATAGGTGTCGAAAGGCATTTCAGATATAGGTGTCGATAGGCATTTCAGATATAGGTGTCGATAGGCATTTTAGATATAGGTGTCGATAGACATTTCAGATATAGGTGTCGATAGGCATTTCAGATATAGGTGCCGATAGGCATTTCAGATATAGTTGCCGATTGGCATTTTAAAAATAGGTGCCGATAGGCATTTCAGATATAGAAGCCGATAGGCATTTCAAATATAGGTGCCGACAGGCATTCCAGATATGGTTGCCGATAGGCATTTCAAATATTGGTGCTGATAGGCATTTCAGATGTAGTTTCCGATAGGCATTTCAAAAATAGGTGTCGATAGGCATTTCAGATATAGGTGTCGATAGGCATTTCAGATATAGGTGTCGATAGGCATTTCAGATATAAGTGTCGATAGGCATTTCAGATATAGGTTGCGATAGGCATTTCAGATATAGGTGTCGATAGGCATTTCAGATATAGGTGTCGATAGGCATTTCTGATATAGGTGTCGATAGGCATTTCAGATATAGGTGTCGATAGGCATTTCAGATATAGATGCTGATAGGCATTTCAGATGTAGTTTCCGATAGGCATTTCAAAAATAGGTGTCGATAGGCATTTCAGATATAGGTGTCGATAGGCATTTCAGATATAGGTGTCGATAGGCATTTCAGATATAGGTGCCGATAGGCATTTCAGATATAGTTGCCGATTGGCATTTTAAAAATAGGTGCCGATAGGCATTTCAGATATAGAAGCCGATAGGCATTTCAAATATAGGTGCCGATAGGTATTCCAGATATGGTTGCCGATAGGCATTTCAAATATATGTGCTGATAGGCATTTCAGATGTAGTTTCCGATAGGTATTACAAAAATAGGTGTCGATAGGCATTTCAGATATAGGTGTCGATAGGCATTTCAGATATAGGTGTCGATAGGCATTTCAGATATAGGTGTCGATAGGCATTTCAGATATAGGTGTCGATAGGCATTTCAGATATAGGTGTCGATAGGCATTTCAGATATAGGTGTCGATAGGCATTTCAGATATAGGTGCCGATACGCATTTCAGATATATTTGCCGATTGGCATTTTAAAAATAGGTGCCGATAGGCATTTCAGATATAGAAGCCGATAGGCATTTCAAATATAGGTGCCGATAGGCATTCCAGATATGGTTGCCGATAGGCATTTCAAATATAGGTGCTAATAGGCAATTCAGATGTAGTTTTCGATAGGCATTTCAAAAATAGGTGTCGATAGGCATTTCAGATATAGGTGTCGATAGGCATATTAGATATAGGTGTCGATAGGCATTTCAGATATAGGTGTCGATAGGCATTTCAGATATAGGTGTCGATAGGCATTTCAGATATAGGTGTCGATAGGCATTTCAGATATAGGTGTCGATAGGCATTTCAGATATAGGTGTCGATAGGCATTTCAGATATAGGTGCCGATAGGCATTTCAGATATAGTTGCCGATTGGCATTTTAAAAATAGGTGCCGATAGGCATTTCAGATATAGAAGCCGATAGGCATTTCAAATATAGGTGCCGATAGGCATTTCCAGATATGGTTGCCGATAGGCATTTCAAATATAGGTGCTGATAGGCATTTCAGATGTAGTTTCCGATAGGCATATCAAAAATAGGTGTCGATAGGCATTTCAGATATAGGTGTCGATAGGCATTTCAGATATAGGTGTCGATAGGCATTTCAGATATAGGTGTCGATAGGCATTTCAGTTATAGGTGTCGATAGGCATTTCAGATATAGGTGTCGATAGGCATTTCAGATATAGGTGTCGATAGGCATTTCAGATATAGGTGTCGATAGGCATTTCAGATATAGGTGTCGATAGGCATTTCAGATATAGGTGCCGATAGGCATTTCAGATATAGTTGCCGATTGGCATTTTAAAAATAGGTGCCGATAGGCATTTCAGATATAGAAGCCGATAGGCATTTCAAATATAGGTGCCGATAGGCATTCCAGATATGGTTGCCGATAGGCATTTCAAATATAGGTGCTGATAGGCATTTCAGATGTAGTTTCCGATAGGCATTTCAAAAATAGGTGTCGATAGGCATTTCAGATATAGGTGTCGATAGGCATTTCAGATATAGGTGTCGATAGGCATTTCAGATATAGGTGTCGATAGGCATTTCAGATATAGGTGTCGATAGGCATTTCAGATATAGGTGTCGATAGGCATTTCAGATATAGGTGTCGATAGGCATTTCAGATATAGGTGTCGATAGGCATTTCAGATATAGGTGCCGATAGGCATTTCAGATATAGTTGCCGATTGGCATTTTAAAAATAGGTGCCGATAGGCATTTCAGATATAGAAGCCGATAGGCATTTCAAATATAGGTGCCGATTGGCATTCCAGATATGGTTGCCGATAGGCATTTCAAATAGAGGTGCTGATAGGCATTTCAGATGTAGTTTCCGATAGGCATTTCAAAAATAGGTGTCGATAGGCATTTCAGATCTAGGTGTCGATAGGCATTTCAGATATAGGTGTCGATAGGCATTTCAGATATAGGTGTCGATAGGCATTTCAGATATAGGTGTCGATAGGCATTTCAGATATAGTTGTCGATAGGCATTTCAGATATAGGTGTCGATAGGCATTTCAGATATAGGTGCCGATAGGCATTTCAGATATAGTTGCCGATTGGCATTTTAAAAATAGGTGCCGATAGGCATTTCAGATATAGAAGCCGATAGGCATTTCAAATATAGGTGCCGATAGGCATTCCAGATATGGTTGCCGATAGGCATTTCAAATATAGGTGCTGATAGGCATTTCAGATGTAGTTTCCGATAGGCATTTCAAAAATAGGTGTCGATAGGCATTTCAGATATAGGTGTCGATAGGCATTTCAGATATAGGTGTCGATAGGCATTTCAGATATAGGTGTCGATAGGCATTTCAGATATAGGTGTCGATAGGCATTTCAGATATAGGTGTCGATAGGCATTTCAGATATAGGTGTCGATAGGCATTTAAGATATAGGTGTCGATAGGCATTTCAGATATAGGTGTCGATAGGCATTTCAGATATAGGTGTCGATAGGCATTTCAGATATAGGTGCCGATAGGCATTTCAGATATAGTTGCCGATTGGCATTTTAAAAATAGGTGCCGATAGGCATTTCAGATATAGAAGCCGATAGGCATTTCAAATATAGGTGCCGATAGGCATTCCAGATATGGTTGCCGATAGGCATTTCAAATAAAGGTGCTGATAGGCATTTCAGATGTAGTTTCCGATAGGCATTTCAAAAATAGGTGTCGATAGGCATTTCAGATATAGGTGTCGATAGGCATTTCAGATATAGGTGTCGATAGGCATTTCAGATATAGGTGTCGATAGGCATTTCAGATATAGGTGTCGATAGGCATTTTAGATATAGGTGTCGATAGGCATTTCAGATATAGGTGTCGATAGGCATTTCAGATATAGGTGTCGATAGGCATTTCAGATATAGGTGCCGATAGGCATTTCAGATATAGGTGTCGTTAGGCATTTCAGATATAGGTGTCGATAGGCATTTCAGATATAGGTGTCGATAGGCATTTCAGATATAGGTGTCGATAGGCATTTCAGATATAGGTGCCGATAGGCATTTCAGATATAGGTGCCGATAGGCATTTCAGATATAGTTGCCGATTGGCATTTTAAAAATAGGTGCCGATAGGCATTTTATATATAGAAGCCGATAGGCATTTCAAATATAGGTGCCGATAGGCATTCCAGATATGGTTGCCGATAGGCATTTCAAATATAGGTGCTGATAGGCATTTCAGATGTAGTTTCCGATAGGCATTTCAAAAATAGGTGTCGATAGGCATTTCAGATATAGGTGTCGATAGGCATTTCAGATATAGGTGTCGATAGGCATTTCAGATATAGGTGCTGATAGGCATTTCAGATATAGTTGCCGATTGGCATTTTAAAAATAGGTGCCGATAGGCATTTCAGATATAGAAGCCGATAGGCATTTCAAATATAGGTGCCGATAGGCATTCCAGATATGCTTGCCGATAGGCATTTCAAATATAGGTGCTGATAGGCATTTCAGATGTAGTTTCCGATAGGCATTTCAAAAATCGGTGTCGATAGGCATTTCAGATATAGGTGTCGATAGGCATTTCAGATATAGGTGTCGATAGGCATTTCAGATATAGGTGTCGATAGGCATTTTAGATATAGGTGTCGATAGGCATTTCAGATATAGGTGTCGATAGGCATTTCAGATATAGGTGTCGATAGGCATTTCAGATATAGGTGTCGATAGGCATTTCAGATATAGGTGTCGATAGGCATTTCAGATATAGGTGCCGATAGGCATTTCAGATATAGTTGCCGATTGGCATTTTAAAAATAGGTGCCGATAGGCATTTCAGATATAGAAGCCGATAGGCATTTCAAATATAGGTGCCGATAGGCATTCCAGATATGCTTGCCGATAGGCATTTCAAATATAGGTGCTGATAGGCATTTCAGATGTAGTTTCCGATAGGCATTTCAAAAATAGGTGTCGATAGGCATTTCAGATATAGGTGTCGATAGGCATTTCAGATATAGGTGTCGATAGGCATTTCAGATATAGGTGCCGATAGGCATTTCAAATATAGTTGCCGATTGGCATTTTAAAAATAGGTGCCGATAGGCATTTCAGATATAGAAGCCGATAGGCATTTTAAATATAGTTGCCGATAGGTATTCCAGATATGGTTGCCGATAGGCATTTCAAATATAGGTGCTGATAGGCATTTCAGATGTAGTTTCCGATAGGCATTACAAAAATAGGTGTCGATAGGCATTTCAGATATAGGTGTCGATAGGCATTTCAGATATAGGTGTCGATAGGCATTTCAGATATAGGTGTCGATCGGCATTTCAGATATAGGTGTCGATAGGCATTTCAGATATAGGTGTCGATAGGCATTTCAGATATAGGTGTCGATAGGCATTTCAGATATAGGTGTCGATAGGCATTTCAGATATAGGTGCCGATAGGCATTTCAGATATAGTTGCCGATTGGCATTTTAAAAATAGGTGCCGATAGGCATTTCAGATATAGAAGCCGATAGGCATTTCAAATATAGGTGCCGATAGGCATTCCAGATATGGTTGCCGATAGGCATTTCAAATATAGGTGCTGATAGGCATTTCAGATGTAGTTTCCGATAGGCATTTTAAAAATAGGTGTCGATAGGCATTTCAGATATAGGTGTCGATAGGCATTTCAGATATAGGTGTCGATAGGCATTTCAGATATAGGTGTCGATAGGCCTTTCAGATATAGGTGTCGATAGGCATTTCAGATATAGGTGTCGATAGGCATTTCAGATATAGGTGTCGATAGGCATTTCAGATATAGGTGTCGATAGGCATTTCAGATATAGGTGCCGATAGGCATTTCAGATATAGTTGCCGATTGGCATTTTAAAAATAGGTGCCGATAGGCATTTCAGATATAGAAGCCGATAGGCATTTCAAATATAGGTGCCGATAGGCATTCCAGATATGGTTGCCGATAGGCATTTCAAATATAGGTGCTGATAGGCATTTCAGATGTAGTTCCCGATAGGCATTTCAAAAGTAGGTGTCGATAGGCATTTCAGATATAGTGGTCGATAGGCATTTCAGATATAGGTGTCGATAGGCATTTCAGATATAGGTGTCGATAGGCATTTCAGATATAGGTGTCGATAGGCATTTCAGATATAGGTGTCGATAGGCATTTCAAATATAGGTGTCGATAGGCATTTCAGATATAGGTGTCGATAGGCATTTCAGATATAGGTGTCGATAGGCATTTCAGATATAGGTGCCGATAGGCATTTCAAATATAGTTGCCGATTGGCATTTTAAAAATAGGTGCTGATAGGCATTTCAGATATAGAAGCCGATAGGCATTTTAAATATAGTTGCCGATAGGTATTCCAGATATGGTTGCCGATAGGCATTTCAAATATAGGTGCTGATAGGCATTTCAGATGTAGTTTCCGATAGGCATTACAAAAATAGGTGTCGATAGGCATTTCAGATATTTGTGTCGATAGGCATTTCAGATATAGGTGTCGATAGGCATTTCAGATATAGGTGTCGATAGGCATTTCAGATATAGGTGTCGATAGGCATTTCAGATATAGGTGTCGATAGGCATTTCAGATATAGGTGTCGATAGGCATTTCAGATATAGGTGTCGATAGGCATTTCAGATATAGGTGCCGATAGGCATTTCAGATATAGTTGCCGATTGGCATTTTAAAAATAGGTGCCGATAGGCATTTCAGATATAGAAGCCATAGGCATTTCAAATATAGGTGCCGATAGGCATTCCAGATATGGTTGCCGATAGGCATTTCAAATATAGGTGCTGATAGGCATTTCAGATGTAGTTTCCGATAGGCATTTCAAAAATAGGTGTCGATAGGCATTTCAGATATAGGTGTCGATAGGCATTTCAGATATAGGTGTCGATAGGCATTTCAGATATAGGTGTCGATAGGCATTTCAGATATAGGTGTCGATAGGCATTTCAGATATAGGTGTCGATAGGCATTTCAGATATAGGTGTCGATAGGCATTTCAGATATAGGTGTCGATAGGCATTTCAGATATAGGTGCCGATAGGCATTTCAGATATAGTTGCCGATTGGCATTTTAAAAATAGGTGCCGATAGGCATTTCAGATATAGAAGCCGATAGGCATTTCAAATATAGGTGCCGATAGGCATTCCAGATATGGTTGCCGATAGGCATTTAAAATATAGGTGCTGATAGGCATTTCAGATGTAGTTTCCGATAGGCATATCAAAAATAGGTGTCGATAGGCATTTCAGATATAGGTGTCGATAGGCATTTCAGATATAGGTGTCGATAGGCATTTCAGATATAGGTGTCGATAGGCATTTCAAATATAGGTGTCGATAGGCATTTCAGATATAGGTGTCGATAGGCATTTTAGATATAGGTGTCGATAGGCATTTCAGATATAGGTGTCGATAGGCATTTCAGATATAGGTGTCGATAGGCATTTCAGATATAGGTGTCGATAGGCATTTCAGATATAGGTGTCGATAGGCATTTCAGATATAGGTGCCGATAGGCATTTCAGATATAGTTGCCGATTGGCATTTTAAAAATAGGTGCCGATTGGCATTTCAGATATAGAAGCCGATAGGCATTTCAAATATAGGTGCCGATAGGCATTCCAGATATGGTTGCCGATAGGCATTTTAAATATAGGTGCTGATAGGCATTTCAGATGTAGTTTCCGATAGGCATTTCAAAAATAGGTGTCGATAGGCATTTCAGATATAGGTGTCGATAGGCATTTTAGATATAGGTGTCGATAAGCATTTCAGATATAGGTGTCGATAGGCATTTTAGATATAGGTGTCGATAGGCATTTCAGATATAGGTGTCGATAGGCATTTCAGATATAGGTGCCGATAGGCATTTCAGATATAGTTGCCGATTCGCATTTTAAAAATAGGTGCCGATAGGCATTTCAGATATAGAAGCCGATAGGCATTTCAAATATAGGTGCCGACAGGCATTCCAGATATGGTTGCCGAAAGGCATTTCAAATATTGGTGCTGATAGGCATTTCAGATGTAGTTTCCGATAGGCATTTCAAAAATAGGTGTCGATAGGCATTTCAGATATAGGTGTCGATAGGCATTTCAGATATAGGTGTCGATAGGCATTTCAGATATAGGTGTCGATAGGCATTTCAGATATAGGTGTCGATAGGCATTTCAGATATAGGTGTCGATAGGCATTTCAGATATAGGTGTCGATAGGCATTTCTGATATAGGTGTCGATAGGCATTTCAGATATAGGTGTCGATAGGCATTTCAGATATAGGTGCTGATAGGCATTTCAGATGTAGTTTCCGATAGGCATTTCAAAAATAGGTGTCGATAGGCATTTCAGATATAGGTGTCGATAGGCATTTCAGATATAGGTGTCGATAGGCATTTCAGATATAGGTGCCGATAGGCATTTCAGATATAGTTGCCGATTGGCATTTTAAAAATAGGTGCCGATAGGCATTTCAGATATTAAAGCCGATAGGCATTTCAAATATAGGTGCCGATAGGTATTCCAGATATGGTTGCCGATAGGCATTTAAAATATAGGTGCTGATAGGCATTTCAGATGTAGTTTCCGATAGGCATTACAAAAATAGGTGTCGATAGGCATTTCAGATATAGGTGTCGATAGGCATTTCAGATATAGGTGTCGATAGGCATTTCAGATATAGGTGTCGATAGGCATTTCAGATATAGTTGTCGATAGGCATTTCAGATATAGGTGTCGATAGGCATTTCAGATATAGGTGTCGATAGGCATTTCAGATATAGGTGCCGATAGGCATTTCAGATATAGTTGCCGATTGGCATTTTAAAAATAGGTGCCGATAGGCATTTCAGATATAGAAGCCGATAGGCATTTCAAATATAGGTGCCGATAGGCATTCCAGATATGGTTGCCAATAGGCATTTCAAATATAGGTGCTAATAGGCATTTCAGATGTAGTTTTCGATAGGCATTTCAAAAATAGGTGTCGATAGGCATTTCAGATATAGGTGTCGATAGGCATTTCAGATATAGGTGTCGATAGGCATTTCAGATATAGGTGTCGATAGGCATTTCAGATATAGGTGTCGATAGGCATTTCAGATATAGGTGTCGATAGGCATTTCAGATATAGGTGTCGATAGGCATTTCAGATATAGGTGTCGATAGGCATTTCAGATATAAGTGCCGATAGGCATTTCAGATATAGTTGCCGATTGGCATTTTAAAAATAGGTGCCGATAGGCATTTCAGATATAGAAGCCGATAGGCATTTCAAATATAGGTGCCGATAGGCATTTCCAGATATGGTTGCCGATAGGCATTTCAAATATAGGTGCTGATAGGCATTTCAGATGTTGTTTCCGATAGGCATATCAAAAATAGGTGTCGATAGGCATTTCAGATATAGGTGTCGATAGGCATTTCAGATATAGGTGTCGATAGGCATTTCAGATATAGGTGTCGATAGGCATTTCAGTTATAGGTGTCGATAGGCATTTCAGATATAGGTGTCGATAGGCATTTCAGATATAGGTGTCGATAGGCATTTCAGATATAGGTGTCGATAGGCATTTCAGATATAGGTGTCGATAGGCATTTCAGATATAGGTGCCGATAGGCATTTCAGATATAGTTGCCGATTGGCATTTTTAAAATAGGTGCCGATAGGCATTTCAGATATAGAAGCCGATAGGCATTTCAAATATAGGTGCCGATAGGCATTCCAGATATGGTTGCCGATAGGCATTTCAAATATAGGTGCTGATAGGCATTTCAGATGTAGTTTCCGATAGGCATTTCAAAAATAGGTGTCGATAGGCATTTCAGATATAGGTGTCGATAGGCATTTCAGATATAGGTGTCGATAGGCATTTCAGATATAGGTGTCGATAGGCATTTCAGATATAGGTGTCGATAGGCATTTCAGGTATAGGTGTCGATAGGCATTTCAGATATAGGTGTCGATAGGCATTTCAGATATAGGTGCCGATAGGCATTTCAGATATAGTTGCCGATTGGCATTTTAAAAATAGGTGCCGATAGGCATTTCAGATATAGAAGCCGATAGGCATTTCAAATATAGGTGCCGATAGGCATTCCAGATATGGTTGCCGATAGGCATTTCAAATATAGGTGCTGATAGGCATTTCAGATGTAGTTTCCGATAGGCATTTCAAAAATAGGTGTCGATAGGCATTTCAGATATAGGTGTCGATAGGCATTTCAGATATAGGTGTCGATAGGCATTTCAGATATAGGTGTCGATAGGCATTTCAGATATAGGTGTCGATAGGCATTTCAGATATAGGTGTCGATAGGCATTTCAGATATAGGTGTCGATAGATATTTCAGATATAGTTGCCGATAGGCATTTCAGATATAGTTGCCGATTGGCATTTTAAAAATAGGTGCCGATAGGCATTTCAGATATAGAAGCCGATAGGCATTTCAAATATAGGTGCCGATAGGCATTCCAGATATAGTTGCCGATAGGCATTTCAAATATAGGTGCTGATAGGCATTTCAGATGTAGTTTCCGATAGGCATTTCAAAAATAGGTGTCGATATCATTTCAGATATAGGTGTCGATAGGCATTTCAGATATAGGTGTCGATAGGCATTTCAGATATAGGTGTCCATAGGCATTTCAGATATAGGTGTCGATAGGCATTTCAGATATAGGTGTCGATAGGCATTTCAGATATAGGTGTCGATAGGCATTTCAGATATAGGTGTCGATAGGCATTTCAGATATAGATGCCGATAGGCATTTCAGATATAGTTGCCGATTGGCATTTTAAAAATAGGTGCCGATAGGCCTTTCAGATATAGAAGCCGATAGGCATTTCAAATATAGGTGCCGATAGGCATTCCAGATATGGTTGCCGATAGGCATTTCAAATATAGGTGCTCATAGGCATTTTAGATGTAGTTTCCGATAGGCATTTCAAAAATAGGTGTCGATAGGCATTTCAGATATAGGTGTCGATTGGCATTTCAGATATAGGTGTCGATAGGCATTTCAGATATAGGTGTCGATAGGTATTTCAGATATAGGTGTCGATAGGCATTTCAGATATAGGTGTCGATAGGCATTTCAGATATAGGTGTCGATAGGCATTTCAGATATAGGTGTCGATAGGCATTTCAGATATAGGTGCCGATAGGCATTTCAGATATAGTTGCCGATTGGCATTTTAAAAATAGGTGCCGATAGGCATTTCAGATATAGAAGCCGATAGGCATTTCAAATATAGGTGCTGATAGGCATTCCAGATATGGTTGCCGATAGGCATTTCAAATATAGGTGCTGATAGGCATTTCAGATGTAGTTTCCGATAGGCATTTCAAAAATAGGTGTCGATAGGCATTTCAGATATAGGTGTTGATAGGCATTTCAGATATAGGTGTCGATAGGCATTTCAGATATAGATGTCGATAGGCATTTCAGATATAGGTGCCGATAGGCATTTCAGATATAGTTGCCGATTGGCATTTTAAAAATAGGTGCCGATAGGCATTTCAGATATAGAAGCCGATAGGCATTTCAAATATACGTGCCGATAGGCATTCCAGATATGGTTGCCGATAGGCATTTCAAATATAGGTGCTGATAGGCATTTCAGATGTAGTTTCCGATAGGCATTTCAAAAATAGGTGTCGATAGGCATTTCAGATATAGGTGTCGATAGTCATTTCAGATATAGGTGTCGATAGGCATTTCAGATATAGGTGTCGATAGGCATTTCAGATATAGGTGTCGATAGGCATTTTAGATATAGGTGTCGATAGGCATTTCAGATAAAGGTGTCGATAGGCATTTCAGATATAGGTGTCGATAGGCATTTCAGATATAGGTGCCGATAGGCATTTCAGATATAGTTGCCGATTGGCATTTTAAAAATAGGTGCCGATAGGCATTTCAGATATAGAAGCCGTTAGGCATTTCAAATATAGGTGCCGATAGGCATTCCAGATATGGTTGCCGATAGGCATTTCAAATATAGTTGCTGATAGGCATTTCAGATGTAGTTTCCGATAGGCATTTCAAAAATAGGTGTCGATAGGCATTTCAGATATAGGTGTCGATAGGCATTTCAGATATAGGTGTCGATAGGCAATTCAGTTATAGGTGTCGATAGGCATTTCAGATATAGGTGTCGATAGGCATTTCAGATATAGGTGTCGATAGGCATTTCAGATATAGGTGTCGATAGGCATTTCAGATATAGGTGTCGATAGGCATTTCAGATATAGGTGTCGATAGGCATTTCAGATATAGGTGCCGATAGGCATTTCAGATATAGTTGCCGATTGGCATTTTAAAAATAGGTACCGATAGGCATTTCATATATAGAAGCCGATAGGCATTTCAAATATAGATGCCGATAGGCATTCCAGATATGGTTGCCGATAGGCATTTCAAATATAGGTGCTGATAGGCATTTCAGATGTAGTTTCCGATAGGCATTTCAAAAATAGGTGTCGATAGGCATTTCAGATATAGGTGTCGATAGGCATTTCAGATATAGGTGTCGATAGGCATTTCAGATATAGGTGTCGATAGGCATTTCAGATATAGGTGTCGATAGGCATTTCAGATATAGGTGTCGATAGGCATTTCAGATATAGGTGTCGATAGGCATTTCAGATATAGGTGTCGATAGGCATTTCAGATATAGGTGTCGATAGGCATTTCAGATATAGGTGTCGATAAGCATTTCAGATATAGGTGTCGATAGGCATTTCAGATATAGGTGTCGATAGGCATTTCAGATATAGGTGTCGATAGGCATTTCAGATATAGGTGTCGATAGGCATTTCAGATATAGGTGTCGATAGGCATTTCAGATATAGGTGCCGATAGGCATTTCAGATATAGTTGCAGATTGGCATTTTAAAAATAGGTGCCGATAGGCATTTCAGATATAGAAGCCGTTAGGCATTTCAAATATAGGTGCCGATAGGTATTCCAGATATGGTTGCCGATAGGCATTTCAAATATAGGTGCTGATAGGCATTTTAGATGAAGTTTCCGATAGGCATTACAAAAATAGGTGTCGATAGGCATTTCAGATATAGGTGTCGATAGGCATTTCAGATATAGGTGTCGATAGGCATTTCAGATATAGGTGTCGATAGGCATTTCAGATATAGGTGTCGATAGGCATTTCAGATATAGGTGCTGATAGGCATTTCAGATGTAGTTTCCGATAGGCATTTCAAAAATAGGTGTCGATAGGCATTTCAGATATAGGTGTCGATAGGCATTTCAGATATAGGTGTCGATAGGCATTTCAGATATAGGTGCCGATAGGCATTTCAGATATAGTTGCCGATTGGCATTTTAAAAATAGGTGCCGATAGGCATTTCAGATATAAAAGCCGATAGGCATTTCAAATATAGGTGCCGATAGGTATTCCAGATATGGTTGCCGATAGGCATTTAAAATATAGGTGCTGATAGGCATTTCAGATGTAGTTTCCGATAGGCATTACAAAAATAGGTGTCGATAGGCATTTCAGATATAGGTGTCGATAGGCATTTCAGATATAGGTGTCGATAGGCATTTCAGATATAGGTGTCGATAGGCATTTCAGATATAGGTGTCGATAGGCATTTCAGATATAGGTGTCGATAGGCATTTCAGATATAGGTGTCGATAGGCATTTCAGATATAGGTGCCGATAGGCATTTCAGATATAGTTGCCGATTGGCATTTTAAAAATAGGTGCCGATAGGCATTTCAGATATAGAAGCCGATAGGCATTTCAAATATAGGTGCCGATAGGCATTCCAGATATGGTTGCCGATAGGCATTTCAAATATAGGTGCTAATAGGCATTTCAGATGTAGTTTTCGATAGGCATTTCAAAAATAGGTGTCGATAGGCATTTCAGATATAGGTGTCGATAGGCATTTCAGATATAGGTGTCGATAGGCATTTCAGATATAGGTGCCGATAGGCATTTCAGATATAGGTGTCGATAGGCATTTCAGATATAGGTGTCGATAGGCATTTCAGATATAGGTGTCGATAGGCATTTCAGATATAGGTGTCGATAGGCATTTCAGATATAAGTGACGATAGGCATTTCAGATATAGTTGCCGATTGGCATTTTAAAAATAGGTGCCGATAGGCATTTCAGATATAGAAGCCGATAGGCATTTCAAATATAGGTGCCGATAGGCATTTCCAGATATGGTTGCCGATAGGCATTTCAAATATAGGTGCTGATAGGCATTTCAGATGTAGTTTCCGATAGGCATATCAAAAATAGGTGTCGATAGGCATTTCAGATATAGGTGTCGATAGGCATTTCAGATATAGGTGTCGATAGGCATTTCAGATATAGGTGTCGATAGGCATTTCAGTTATAGGTGTCGATAGGCATTTCAGATATAGGTGTCGATAGGCATTTCAGATATAGGTGTCGATAGGCATTTCAGATATAGGTGTCGATAGGCATTTCAGATATAGGTGTCGATAGGCATTTCAGATATAGGTGCCGATAGGCATTTCAGATATAGTTGCCGATTGGCATTTTTAAAATAGGTGCCGATAGGCATTTCAGATATAAAAGCCGATAGGCATTTCAAATATAGGTGCCGATAGGCATTCCAGATATGGTTGCCGATAGGCATTTCAAATATAGGTGCTGATAGGCATTTCAGATGTAGTTTCCGATAGGCATTTCAAAAATAGGTGTCGATAGGCATTTCAGATATAGGTGTCGATAGGCATTTCAGATATAGGTGTCGATAGGCATTTCAGATATAGGTGTCGATAGGCATTTCAGATATAGGTGTCGATAGGCATTTCAGGTATAGGTGTCGATAGGCATTTCAGATATAGGTGTCGATAGGCATTTCAGATATAGGTGCCGATAGGCATTTCAGATATAGTTGCCGATTGGCATTTTAAAAATAGGTGCCGATAGGCATTTCAGATATAGAAGCCGATAGGCATTTCAAATATAGGTGCCGATAGGCATTCCAGATATGGTTGCCGATAGGCATTTCAAATATAGGTGCTGATAGGCATTTCAGATGTAGTTTCCGATAGGCATTTCAAAAATAGGTGTCGATAGGCATTTCAGATATAGGTGTCGATAGGCATTTCAGATATAGGTGTCGATAGGCATTTCAGATATAGGTGTCGATAGGCATTTCAGATATAGGTGTCGATAGGCATTTCAGATATAGGTGTCGATAGGCATTTCAGATATAGGTGTCGATAGATATTTCAGATATAGGTGCCGATAGGCATTTCAGATATAGTTGCCGATTGGCATTTTAAAAATAGGTGCCGATAGGCATTTCAGATATAGAAGCCGATAGGCATTTCAAATATAGGTGCCGATAGGCATTCCAGATATAGTTGCCGATAGGCATTTCAAATATAGGTGCTGATAGGCATTTCAGATGTAGTTTCCGATAGGCATTTCAAAAATAGGTGTCGATATCATTTCAGATATAGGTGTCGATAGGCATTTCAGATATAGGTGTCGATAGGCATTTCAGATATAGGTGTCCATAGGCATTTCAGATATAGGTGTCGATAGGCATTTCAGATATAGGTGTCGATAGGCATTTCAGATATAGGTGTCGATAGGCATTTCAGATATAGGTGTCGATAGGCATTTCAGATATAGATGCCGATAGGCATTTCAGATATAGTTGCCGATTGGCATTTTAAAAATAGGTGCCGATAGGCCTTTCAGATATAGAAGCCGATAGGCATTTCAAATATAGGTGCCGATAGGCATTCCAGATATGGTTGCCGATAGGCATTTCAAATATAGGTGCTCATAGGCATTTTAGATGTAGTTTCCGATAGGCATTTCAAAAATAGGTGTCGATAGGCATTTCAGATATAGGTGTCGATTGGCATTTCAGATATATGTGTCGATAGGCATTTCAGATATAGGTGTCGATAGGTATTTCAGATATAGGTGTCGATAGGCATTTCAGATATAGGTGTCGATAGGCATTTCAGATATAGGTGTCGATAGGCATTTCAGATATAGGTGTCGATAGGCATTTCAGATATAGGTGCCGATAGGCATTTCAGATATAGTTGCCGATTGGCATTTTAAAAATAGGTGCCGATAGGCATTTCAGATATAGAAGCCGATAGGCATTTCAAATATAGGTGCTGATAGGCATTCCAGATATGGTTGCCGATAGGCATTTCAAATATAGGTGCTGATAGGCATTTCAGATGTAGTTTCCGATAGGCATTTCAAAAATAGGTGTCGATAGGCATTTCAGATATAGGTGTTGATAGGCATTTCAGATATAGGTGTCGATAGGCATTTCAGATATAGATGTCGATAGGCATTTCAGATATAGGTGCCGATAGGCATTTCAGATATAGTTGCCGATTGGCATTTTAAAAATAGGTGCCGATAGGCATTTCAGATATAGAAGCCGATAGGCATTTCAAATATAGGTGCCGATAGGCATTCCAGATATGGTTGCCGATAGGCATTTCAAATATAGGTGCTGATAGGCATTTCAGATGTAGTTTCCGATAGGCATTTCAAAAATAGGTGTCGATAGGCATTTCAGATATAGGTGTCGATAGTCATTTCAGATATAGGTGTCGATAGGCATTTCAGATATAGGTGTCGATAGGCATTTCAGATATAGGTGTCGATAGGCATTTTAGATATAGGTGTCGATAGGCATTTCAGATAAAGGTGTCGATAGGCATTTCAGATATAGGTGTCGATAGGCATTTCAGATATAGGTGCCGATAGGCATTTCAGATATAGTTGCCGATTGGCATTTTAAAAATAGGTGCCGATAGGCATTTCAGATATAGAAGCCGTTAGGCATTTCAAATATAGGTGCCGATAGGCATTCCAGATATGGTTGCCGATAGGCATTTCAAATATAGTTGCTGATAGGCATTTCAGATGTAGTTTCCGATAGGCATTTCAAAAATAGGTGTCGATAGGCATTTCAGATATAGGTGTCGATAGGCATTTCAGATATAGGTGTCGATAGGCAATTCAGTTATAGGTGTCGATAGGCATTTCAGATATAGGTGTCGATAGGCATTTCAGATATAGGTGTCGATAGGCATTTCAGATATAGGTGTCGATAGGCATTTCAGATATAGGTGTCGATAGGCATTTCAGATATAGGTGTCGATAGGCATTTCAGATATAGGTGCCGATAGGCATTTCAGATATAGTTGCCGATTGGCATTTTAAAAATAGGTACCGATAGGCATTTCAGATATAGAAGCCGATAGGCATTTCAAATATAGATGCCGATAGGCATTCCAGATATGGTTGCCGATAGGCATTTCAAATATAGGTGCTGATAGGCATTTCAGATGTAGTTTCCGATAGGCATTTCAAAAATAGGTGTCGATAGGCATTTCAGATATAGGTGTCGATAGGCATTTCAGATATAGGTGTCGATAGGCATTTCAGATATAGGTGTCGATAGGCATTTCAGATATAGGTGTCGATAGGCATTTCAGATATAGGTGTCGATAGGCATTTCAGATATAGGTGTCGATAGGCATTTCAGATATAGGTGTCGATAGGCATTTCAGATATAGGTGTCGATAGGCATTTCAGATATAGGTGTCGATAAGCATTTCAGATATAGGTGTCGATAGGCATTTCAGATATAGGTGTCGATAGGCATTTCAGATATAGGTGTCGATAGGCATTTCAGATATAGGTGTCGATAGGCATTTCAGATATAGGTGTCGATAGGCATTTCAGATATAGGTGCCGATAGGCATTTCAGATATAGTTGCAGATTGGCATTTTAAAAATAGGTGCCGATAGGCATTTCAGATATAGAAGCCGTTAGGCATTTCAAATATAGGTGCCGATAGGTATTCCAGATATGGTTGCCGATAGGCATTTCAAATATAGGTGCTGATAGGCATTTTAGATGAAGTTTCCGATAGGCATTACAAAAATAGGTGTCGATAGGCATTTCAGATATAGGTGTCGATAGGCATTTCAGATATAGGTGTCGATAGGCATTTCAGATATAGGTGTCGATAGGCATTTCAGATATAGGTGTCGATAGGCATTTCAGATATAGGTGTCGATAGGCATTTCAGATATAGGTGTCGATAGGCATTTCAGATATAGGTGTCGATAGGCATTTCAGATATAGGTGCCGATAGGCATTTCAGATATAGTTGCCGATTGGCATTTTAAAAATAGTTGCCAATAGGCATTTCAGATATAGAAGCCGATAGGCATTTCAAATATAGGTGCCGATAGGCATTCCAGATATGGTTGCCGATAGGCATTTCAAATATAGGTGCTGATAGGCATTTCAGATGTAGTTTCCGATAGGCATTTCAAAAATAGGTGTCGATAGGCATTTCAGATATAGGTGTCGATAGGCATTTCAGATATAGGTGTCGATAGGCATTTCAGATATAGGTGCCGATAGGCATTTCAGATATAGTTGCCGATTGGCATTTTAAAAATAGGTGCCGATAGGCATTTCAGATATAGAAGCCGATAGGCATTTTAAATATAGGTGCCGATAGGCATTCCAGATATGGTTGCCGATAGGCATTTCAAATATAGGTGCTGATAGGCATTTCAGATGTAGTTTCCGATAGGCATTTCAAAAATAGGTGTCGATAGGCATTTCAGATATAGGTGTCGATAGGCATTTCAGATATAGGTGTCGATAGGCATTTCAGATATAGGTGTCGATAGGCATTTCAGATATAGGTGTCGATAGGCATTTCAGATATAGGTGTCGATAGGCATTTCAGATATAGGTGTCGATAGGCAATTCAGATATAGGTGCCGATAGGCATTTCAGATTTAGTTGCCGATTGGCATTTTAAAAATAGGTGCCAATAGGCATTTCAGATATAGAAGCCGATAGGCATTTCAAATATAGGTGCCAATAGGCATTCCAGATATAGTTGCCGATAGGCATTTCAAATATAGGTGCTGATAGGCATTTCAGATGTAGTTTCCGATAGGCATATCAAAAATAGGTGTCGATAGGCATTTTAGATATAGGTGTCGATAGGCATTTCAGATAGGGGTGTCGATAGGCATTTCAGATATAGGTGTCGATAGGCATTTCAGATATAGGTGTCGATAGGCATTTCAGATATAGGTGTCGATATGCATTTCAGACATAGGTGTCGATAGGCATTTCAGATATAGGTGTCGATAGGCATTTCAGATATAGGTGCCGATAGGCATTTCAGATATAGTTGCCGATTGGCATTT
Organism: Venustoraphidia nigricollis; assembly: GCA_034508555.1. NCBI lineage: Eukaryota > Metazoa > Arthropoda > Insecta > Raphidioptera > Raphidiidae > Venustoraphidia > Venustoraphidia nigricollis. The sequence continues at coordinate 93,188 of JAVRKA010000484.1, forward strand.
TAAAAATAGGTGCCGATAGGCATTTCAGATATAGAAGCCGATAGGCATTTCAAATATAGGTGCCGATAGGCATTCCAGATATGGTTGCCGATAGGCATTTCAAATATAGGTGCTGATAGGCATTTCAGATGTAGTTTCCGATAGGCATTTCAAAAATAGGTGTCGATAGGCATTTCAGATATAGATGTCGATAGGCATTTCAGATATAGGTGTCAAGAGGCATTTCAGATATAGGTGTCGATAGGCATTTCAGATATAGGTGTCGATAGGCATTTCAGATATAGGTGTCGATAGGCATTTCAGATATAGTTGCCGATTGGCATTTTAAAAATAGGTGCCGATAGGCCTTTCAGATATAGAAGCCGATAGGCATTTCAAATATAGGTGCCGATAGGCATTCCAGATATGGTTGCCGATAGGCATTTCAAATATAGGTGCTGATAGGCATTTCAGATGTAGTTTCCGATAGGCTTTTCAAAAATAGGTGTCGATAGGCATTTCAGATATAGGTATCGATAGGCATTTCAGATATAGGTGTCGATAGGCATTTCAGATATAGGTGTCGATAGGCATTTCAGATATAGGTGTCGATAGGCATTTCAGATATAGGTGTCGATAGGCTTTTCAGATATAGGTGTCGATAGGCATTTCAGATATAGGTGTCGATAGGCATTTCAGATATAGGTGTCGATAGGCATTTCAGATATAGGTGTCGATAGGCATTTCAGATATAGGTGTCGATAGGCATTTCAGATATAGGTGCCGATAGGCATTTCAGATATAGGTGCCGATAGGCATTTCAGATATAGTTGCCGATTGGCATTTTAAAAATAGGTGCCGATAGGCATTTCAGATATAGAAGCCGATAGGCATTTCAAATATAGGTGCCGATAGGCATTCCAGATATGGTTGCCGATAGGCATTTCAGCTGTAGTTTCCGATAGGCATTTCAAAAATAGGTGTCGATAGGCATTTCAGATAGAGGTGTCGATAGGCATTTCAGATATAGGTGTCGATTAGCATTCCAGATATGGTTGCCGATAGGCATTTCAAATATAGGTGCTTATAGGCATTTCAGATGTAGTTTCCGATAGGCATATCAAAAATAGGTGTCGATAGGCATTTCAGATATAGGTGTCGATAGGCATTTCAGATATAGGTGTCGATAGGCATTTCGGATATAGGTGTCGATAGGCATTTCAGATATAGGTGTCGATAGGCATTTCAGATATAGGTGTCGATAGGCATTTCAGATATAGGTGTCGATAGGCATTTCAGATATAGGTGTCGATAGGCATTTCAGATATAGGTGTCGATAGGCATTTCAGATATAGGTGTCGATAGGCATTTCAGATATAGGTGTCGATAGGCATTTCAGATATAGGTGCTGATAGGCATTTCAGATATAGAAGCCGATAGGCATTTCAAATATAGGTGCCGATAGGCATTCCAGATATGGTTGCCGATAGGCATTTCAAATATAGGTGCTGATAGGCATTTCAGATGTAGTTTCCGATAGGCATTTCAAAAATAGGTGTCGATAGGCATTTCAGATATAGGTGTCGATAGGCATTTCAGATATAGGTGCCGATAGGCATTTCAGATATAGAAGCCGATAGGCATTTCAAATATAGGTGCCGATAGGCATTCCAGATATGGTTGCCGATAGGCATTTCAAATATAGGTGCTGATAGGCATTTCAGATGTAGTTTCCGATAGGCATTTCAAAAATAGGTGTCGATAGGCATTTCAGATATAGGTGTCGATAGGCATTTCAGATATAGGTGTCGATAGGCATTTCAGATATAGGTGTCGATAGGCATTTCAGATATAGGTGTCGATAGGCATTTCAGATATAGGTGTCGATAGGCATTTCAGATATAGGTGCCGATAGGCATTTCAGATATAGTTGCCGATTGGCATTTTAAAAATAGGTGCCGATAGGCATTTCAGATATAGAAGCCGATAGGCATTTCAAATATAGGTGCCGATAGGCATTCCAGATATGGTTGCCGATAGGCATTTCAAATATAGGTGCTGATAGGCATTTCAGATGTAGTTTCCGATAGGCATTTCAAAAATCGGTGTCGATAGGCATTTCAGATATAGGTGTCGATAGGCATTTCAGATATAGGTGTCGATAGGCATTTCAGATATAGGTGTCGATAGGCATTTCAGATATAGGTGTCGATAGGCATTTCAGATATAGGTGTCGATAGGCATTTCAGATATAGGTGTCGATAGGCATTTCAGATATAGGTGTCGATAGGCATTTCAGATATAGGTGTCGATAGGCATTTCAGATATAGGTGTCGATAGGCATTTCAGATATAGGTGTCGATAGGCATTTCAGATATAGGTGCCGATATGCATTTCAGATATAGTTGCCGATTGGCATTTTAAAAATAGGTGCCGATAGGCATTTCAGATATAGAAGCCGATAGTCATTTCAAATATAGGTGCCGATAGGCATTCCAGATATGGTTGCCGATAAGCATTTCAAATATAGGTGCTGATAGGCATTTCAGATGTAGTTTCCGATAGGCATTTCAAAAATAGGTGTCGATAGGCATTTCAGATATAGGTGTCGATAGACATTTCAGATATAGGTGTCGATAGGCATTTCAGATATAGGTGTCGATAGGCATTTCAGATATAGGTGTCGATAGGCATTTCAGATATAGGTGTCGATAGGCATTTCAGATATAGGTGTCGATAGGCATTTCAGATATAGGTGTCGATAGGCATTTCAGATATAGGTGTCGATAGGCATTTCAGATGTAGGTGTCGATAGGCATTTCAGATATAGGTGCCGATAGGCATTTCAGATATAGTTGCCGATTGGCATTTTAAAAATAGGTGTGGATGATAGGCATTTCAGATATAGAAGCCGATAGGCATTTCAAATATAGGTGCCGATAGGCATTCCAGATATGGTTGCCGATAGGCATTTCAAATATAGGTGCTGATAGGCATTTCAGATGTAGTTTCCGATAGGCATTTCAAAAATAGGTGTCGATAGGCATTTCAGATATAGCTGTCGATAGGCATTTCAGATATAGGTGTCGATAGGCATTTCAGATATAGGTGTCGATAGGCATTTCAGATATAGGTGTCGATAGGCATTTCAGATATAGGTGTCGATAGGCATTTCAGATATAGGTGTCGATAGGCATTTCAGATATAGGTGTCGATAGGCATTTCAGATATAGGTGTCGATAGGCATTTTAGATATAGGTGCCGATAGGCATTTCAGATATAGTTGCCGATTGGCATTTTAAAAATAGGTGCCGATAGGCATTTCAGATATAGAAGCCGATAGGCATTTCAAATATAGGTGCCGATAGGTATTCCAGATATGGTTGCCTATAGGCATTTCAAATATAGGTGCTGATAGGCATTTCAGATGTAGTTTCCGATAGGCATTACAAAAATAGGTGTCGATAGGCATTTCAGATATAGGTGTCGATAGGCATTTCAGATATAGGTGTCGATAGGCATTTCAGATATAGGTGTCGATAGGCATTTCAGATATAGGTGTCGATAGGCATTTCAGATATAGGTGTCGATAGGCATTTCAGATATAGGTGTCGATAGGCATTTCAGATATAGGTGCCGATAGGCATTTCAAATATAGTTGCCGATTGGCATTTTAAAAATAGGTGCCGATAAGCATTTCAGATATAGAAGCCGATAGGCATTTCAAATATAGGTGCCGATAGGTATTCCAGATATGGTTGCCGATAGGCATTTCAAATATAGGTGCTGATAGGCATTTCAGATGTAGTTTCCGATAGGCATTTCAAAAATAGGTGTCGATAGGCATTTCAGATATAGGTGTCGATAGGCATTTCAGATATAGGTGTCGATAGGCATTTCAGATATAGGTGTCGATAGGCATTTCAGATATAGGTGTCGATAGGCATTTCAGATATAGGTGTCGATAGGCATTTCAGATATAGGTGTCGATAGGCATTTCAGATATAGGTGTCGATAGGCATTTCAGATATAGGTGCCGATAGGCATTTCAGATATAGTTGCCGATTGGCATTTTAAAAATAGGTGCCGATAGGCATTTCAGATATAGAAGCCGAAAGGCATTTCAAATATAGGTGCCGATAGGCATTCCAGATATGGTTGCCGATAGGCATTTCAAATATAGGTGCTGATAGGCATTTCAGATGTAGTTTCCGATAGGCATTTCAAAAATAGGTGTCGATATGCATTTCAGATATAGGTGTCGATAGGCATTTCAGATATAGGTGTCGATAGGCATTTCAGATATAGGTGTCGATAGGCATTTCAGATATAGGTGCCGATAGGCATTTCAGATAAAGTTGCCGATTGGCATTTTAAAAATAGGTGCCGATAGGCATTTCAGATATAGAAGCCGATAGGCATTTCAAATATAGGTGCCGATAGGCATTCTAGATATGGTTGCCGATAGGCATTTCAAATATAAGTGCTGATAGGCATTTCAGATGTAGTTTCCGATAGGCATTTCAAAAATAGGTGTCGATAGGCATTTCAGATATAGGTGCCGATAGGCATTTCAGATATAGAAGCCGATAGGCATTTCAAATATAGGTGCCGACAGGCATTCCAGATATGGTTGCCGATAGGCATTTCAAATATAGGTGCTGATAGGCATTTCAGATGTAGTTTCCGATAGGCATTTCAAAAATAGGTGTCGATAGGCATTTAAGATATAGGTGTCGATAGGCATTTCAGATATAGGTGTCGATAGGCATTTCAGATATAGGTGTCGATAGGCATTTCAGATATAGGTGTCGATAGGCATTTCAGATATAGGTGTCGATAGGCATTTCAGATACTGGTGTCGATAGGCATTTCAGATATAGGTGCCGATAGGCATTTCAGATATAGAAGCCGATAGGCATTTCAAATATAGGTGCCGATAGGCATTCCAGATATGGTTGCCGATAGGCATTTTAAATATAGGTGCTGATAGGCATTTCAGATGTAGTTTCCGATAGGCATTTCAAAAATAGGTGTCGATAGGCATTTCAGATATAGGTGTCGATAGGCATTTCAGATATAGGTGTCGATAAGCATTTCAGATATAGGTGTCGATAGGCATTTCAGATATAGGTGTCGATAGGTATTTCAGATATAGGTGTCGATAGGCATTTCAGATATAGGTGTCGATAGGCATTTCAGTTATAGGTGTCGATAGGCATTTCAGATATAGGTGTCGATAGGCATTTCAGATATAGGTGTCGATGGGCATTTCAGATATAGGTGTCGATAGGAATTTCAGATATAGGTGTCGATAGGCATTTCAGATATAGGTGCCGATAGGCATTTCAGATATAGAAGCCGATAGGCATTTCAAATATAGGTGCCGATAGGCATTCCAGATATGGTTGCCGATAGGCATTTCAAATATAGGTGCTGATAGGCATTTCAGATGTAGTTTCCGATAGGCATTTCAAAAATAGGTGTCGATAGGCATTTCAGATATATTTGTCGATAGGCATTAAGATATAGGTGTCGATAGGCATTTCAGATATAGGTGTCGATAGGCATTTCAGATATAGGTGTCGATAGGCATTTCAGATATAGGTGCCGATAGGCATTTCAGATATAGTTGCCGATTGGCATTTTAAAAATAGGTGCCGATAGGCATTTCAGATATAGAAGCCGATAGGCATTTCAAATATAGGTGCCGATAGGCATTGCAGATATGGTTGCCGATAGGCATTTCAAATATAGGTGCTGATAGGCATTTCAGATGTAGTTTCCGATAGGCATTTCAAAAATAGGTGTCGATAGGCATTTCAGATATAGGTGTCGATAGGCATTTCAGATATATGTGTCGATAGGCATTTCAGATATAGGTGTCGATAGGCATTTCAGATATAGGTGTCGATAGGCATTTCAGATATAGGTGTCGATAGGCATTTCAGATATAGGTGTCGATAGGCATTTCAGATATAGGTGTCGATAGGCATTTCAGATATAGGTGCCGATAGGCATTTCAGATATAGTTGCCGATTGGCATTTTAAAAATAGGTGCCGATAGGCATTTCAGATATAGAAGCCGATAGGCATTTCAAATATAGGTGCCGATAGGCATTCCAGATATGGTTGCCGATAGGCATTTCAAATATAGGTGCTGATAGGCATTTCAGATGTAGTTTCCGATAGGCATTTCAAAAATAGGTGTCGATAGGCATTTCAGATATAGGTGTCGATAGGCATTTCAGATATAGGTGTCGATAGGCATTTCAGATATAGGTGTCGATAGGCATTTCAGATATAGGTGTCGATAGGCATTTCAGATATAGGTGTCGATAGGCATTTCAGATATATGTGTCGATAGGCATTTCAGATATAGGTGCCGATAGGCATTTCAGATATAGTTGCCGATTGGCATTTTAAAAATAGGTGCCGATAGGCATTTTAGATATAGAAGCCGATAGGCATTTCAAATATAGGTGCCGATAGGCATTCCAGATATGGTTGCCGATAGGCATTTTAAATATAGGTGCTGATAGGCATTTCAGATGTAGTTTCCGATAGGCATTTCAAAAATAGGTGTCGATAGGCATTTCAGATATAGGTGTCGATAGGCATTTCAGATATAGGTGTCGATAAGCATTTCAGATATAGGTGTCGATAGGCATTTCAGATATAGGTGTCGATAGGCATTTCAGATATAGGTGTCGATAGGCATTTTAGATATAGGTGTCGATAGGCATTTCAGATATAGGTGTCGATAGGCATTTCAGATATAGGTGCCGATAGGCATTTCAGATATAGTTGCCGATTGGCATTTTAAAAATAGGTGCCGATAAGCATTTCAGATATAGAAGCCGATAGGCATTTCAAATATAGGTGCCGATAGGCATTCCAGATATGGTTGCCGATAGGCATTTCAAATATAGGTGCTGATAGGCATTTCAGATGTAGTTTCCGATAGGCATTTCAAAAATAGGTGTCGATAGGCATTTCAGATATAGGTGTCGATAGGCATTTCAGATATAGGTGTCGATAGGCATTTCAGATATAGGTGTCGATAGGCATTTCAGATATAGGTGTCGATAGGCATTTCAGATATAGGTGTCGATAGGCATTTCAGATATAGGTGTCGATAGGCATTTCAGATATAGGTGTCGATAGGCATTTCAGATATAGGTGTCGATAGGCATTTCAGATATAGGTGTCGATAGGCCTTTCAGATATATGTGTCGATAGGCATTTCAGATATAGGTGTCGATAGGCATTTCAGATATAGGTGTCGATAGGCATTTCAGATATAGGTGCCGATAGGCATTTCAGATATAGTTGCCGATTGGCATTTTAAAAATAGGTGCCGATAGGCATTTCAGATATAGAAGCCGATAGGCATTTCAAATATAGGTGCTGATAGGCATTTCAGATGTAGTTTCCGATAGGCATTTCAAAAATAGGTGTCGATAGGCATTTTAGATATAGGTGTCGATAGGCATTTCAGATATAGGTGTCGATAGGCATTTCAGATATAGGTGTCGATAGGCATTTCAGATATAGGTGTCGATAGGCATTTCAGATATAGGTGTCGATAGGCATTTCAGATATAGGTGTCGATAGGCATTTCAGATATAGGTGTCGATAGGCATTTCAGATATAGGTGCCGATAGGCATTTCAGATATAGTTGCCGATTGGCATTTTAAAAATAGGTGCCGATAGGCATTTCAGATATAGAAGCCGATAGGCATTTCAAATATAGGTGCCGATAGGCATTCCAGATATGGTTGCCGATAGGCATTTCAAATATAGGTGCTGATAGGCATTTCAGATGTAGTTTCCGATAGGCATTTCAAAAATAGGTGTCGATAGGCATTTCAGATATAGGTGTCGATAGGCATTTCAGATATAGGTGTCGATAGGCATTTCAGATATAGGTGTCGATAGGCATTTCAGATATAGGTGTCGATAGGCATTTCAGATATAGGTGTCGATAGGCATTTCAGATATATGTGTCGATAGGCATTTCAGATATAGGTGCCGATAGGCATTTCAGATATAGTTGCCGACTGGCATTTTAAAAATAGGTGCCGATAGGCATTTCAGATATAGAAGCCGATAGGCATTTCAAATATAGGTGCCGATAGGCATTCCAGATATGGTTGCCGATAGGCATTTTAAATATAGGTGCTGATAGGCATTTCAGATGTAGTTTCCGATAGGCATTTCAAAAATAGGTGTCGATAGGCATTTCAGATATAGGTGTCGATAGGCATTTCAGATATAGGTGTCGATAAGCATTTCAGATATAGGTGTCGATAGGCATTTCAGATATAGGTGTCGATAGGCATTTCAGATATAGGTGTCGATAGGCATTTTAGATATAGGTGTCGATAGGCATTTCAGATATAGGTGTCGATAGGCATTTCAGATATAGGTGCCGATAGGCATTTCAGATATAGTTGCCGATTGGCATTTTAAAAATAGGTGCCGATAAGCATTTCAGATATAGAAGCCGATAGTCATTTCAAATATAGGTGCCGATAGGCATTCCAGATATGGTTGCCGATAGCATTTCAAATATAGGTGCTGATAGGCATTTTAGATGTAGTTTCCGATAGGCATTTCAAAAATAGGTGTCGATAGGCATTTCAGATATAGGTGTCGATAGGCATTTCAGATATAGGTGTCAATAGGCATTTCAGATATAGGTGTCGATAGGCATTTCATATATATGTGTCGATCAAGGCATTTCAGATATAGGTGTCGATAGGCATTTCAGATATAGGTGTCGATAGGCATTTCAGATATAGGTGTCGATAGGCATTTCAGATATAGGTGTCGATAGGCATTTCAGATA